>QANU01095819.1:996375-1079256 GCA_003254905.1 Nissolia schottii | reverse complement strand
TTTCCTTACTGCCTTTTCAATTGGTTAGCTTGTCCAACCAGCATTCCAATCTGCCCTGGGACACATAAGGTCTGAAGCTTTTGATAAGTTCAAGGAAGCACTTGACAAGGCTTTGAATAGAGGGGAAGGGTTTTCTGCCGCAGCTAATAATTGCATAGTGTCTTGTATGGTCCAGTTTGATAAAGAATGTGCAGGTATTCCAAAATATGTCTATCCTATTTCATCAGGCATCAATAAATTAAATTTGAAGGCCAGAACATTTATTGATTGCTTGTAAATGAAAAGAGTGCATGGGAAAGATGGATATACATGAAGTAGATTGTGTACAATCATTAACTTCGTTTTAAGAGCAGTAATGCTAGCTTTTGGCTCATTCCAATAATCTACTGTCAGAGGCCATTTGTTGCACACATGCATCTAACTTGCTCAAATGAATTACAATGTGACAGTGGTCTGTTATCCTTGCAGATGTTGTTATTGAAGTAGCCGACTGGGATGCGTCTAAAGTAAGAGAGAAACTGCGGCGTGATATTTATGCACATGTTGCATCTGATCGTGAAGCTAAGATGTCAGAACTTACTTCATCATTTGAGGTGTGTCTGGCATTGATCATTCATGTCTTACAAGTTCATAAATGCGTGTATCAGCCCAATAACAATTCTCGGATTGCATATGTTTGTTTGTTTCAATGTTGAAACTTTTACGGATGGTTATATGAAATTAGAGAAGCAACACTTGCAGTAACAACAGAGTCATCCAGGGGTATAAGTGGGTAGATCAATACAATGTACTGTTGTCAACTTGTCCTTTTTCCTATTGTAATGGAAATTCAAAATTTGTATGAAACTTCTCTTGGTTAGTGGCTGCAACTTTTTAAGGTGATTAGTTATATGAGATTTTGCATTAGTTGTGCCAGTTGCTATGTTTCTATAGTTAACGGGCTAACTTCATGTTAAGTTTGCTGAAAATAGTACCATTGCAGGAAAAACTGAAGGAAGCCTTGTCTGGAACTGTTGAAGCACTTCTGGATGGAGCTAACAGTGATACTTCGTCATCAATAAGGAACCTTCTTAGGCGTGAGACTGAATCAGCTGTTTCTGGGTTTTCTGCTGCTCTTACCATATTTGATTTGGATGAACAAACACAAAAGAACATGTTTCTGAGTTTAGAGAATTACGCAAGGAGTATGATAGAGACAAAGGCTAGAGAAGAAGCTGGCAGAGTTCTAATCCGTATGAAAGACAAGTATGAACCTTATGCAACATGTAAGTTGACTTGTTAGTTTTAATTTAAAGGCACTTACCTTAAATTTGAAAGCGGGTTTACGACATTGTTTAGTCACGATTCTGATTCAATGCCACGTATTTGGACGGGAAAAGAAGATATTCGAGCCATCACCAAGACTGCCTGCTCTGAAATATGACACGATTAAGAATTATATTTAATACTTGAGTTTGTATGGTGACATGCCTTTAAAACCAAATTTAAATTTTGCAGTCCTTGAAGTTGCTATCTGTTATGTCTGTAATTCGTTTGGATGATGATGATGTTGCTGATAACATCAATAGAATTGTAGCAGTTGCATTAATGGATTCATCAAGCAGTGCTAAAGATAAGAGCATAACACAAGCTGATCCACTGGCTTCAAGCACTTGGGGACAGGTGCATTTTTATTGTTGGAGTTCTACTTTTAATAAATGTATTGTATTGGTACTCATTTTCCTAGATAGGTGATATGATTGGACATTAAGTGATGCCGATACCCAAGAAATTGTTGCATGAATATTAACTTTAGCAATTGAATGGTATTTATATATTTTCTATATTTCAATAAAATTAAAGAGAGAAAGAAAGAAAAAATAGTAAATACAGAGGATTTAGAATAAAAACAAAATGGGAAATAATGAAAATGCATAGCAGAGCAATAGAGTCAGCACCACCATATATACCCCCCTCCTGTTATCTCCAACCTCCATCACCTTCCCTCACCCACAAAGCTTCTTCCTTTCCCCTCTCTCTCCCAAAGAAGAGAACTTTATCTCTTTCAGCTCCCCTGTGTTTAAGAGTGACACAAGAAAAACCATGACTAAATAAGTTGAAGTTGCATAGCGAGGCTCCTTCTCAGGGAAGGACTACCAGGACCCTCTGCCGGCGCCACTCATCGACGCGGAGGAGCTCGCCAAGTGGTCCTTCTATAGGGCACTCATTGTTGAGTTCATTGCAACGCTGCTCTTACTCTACATCACGGTGCTCACCGTGATTGGGTACAAGAGCCAGAGTCATGTTAAGGCCAACGGTGACATCTGTGGTGGTGTTGGGATCCTTGGCATTGCTTGGGCGGTTGGGCTTTTGGTGGCATGATCGTCATCCTTGTTTACTGCACTGCTGGCATCTCAGGTTTGGTTCTTTTTTCTTCATATACCTTTGCATGATGGAAGAAAAAAAATGTCATTTTTTTTTTGGTTTCATGTTTTGCAAGTTCTGGTCCTTTTTTTTCCCCCCAGTTTCTGCTTTGCTGTTTTTGGATGTATGTTAAAAATGTTAACTTGGAAGGGGTTTCTTGCTTAATTTTGTGTTTGCTTTTGTCGGTTTGGGTAGTTTCTTAGCATTGAAAGAGATGAGCTTGTTGAATTTAAGAAACATTTAGTGGGGGTTCAAACCTACTGCAAGGGCTTTTCAAACCTGAAACTTGTCATATCCCAGTAAACATTTATGCTTGAAGCTTTTGAACCCCATTTCCCTGTAAACGTTTCTGAAATACTGCTGCTACTAAGCAATGTTCTTCAAAAACTCAAAAGGGTTTTCTAGCTTGCTGTCCTTTTTTTTTCTTTTCGTCATTTTCTTGTGCGGTTTGTGCTGACATGAATTGTACTTGTTGCAGCGTGAAATCATCCCTTTTCTCTTTTTCTTTCTCCAAAAAATTTCTCTAAATAATACTATAACAGAACACATATAAACACAAAACCAGAAAACAATATTAATACTTGATTTAATTAAACCGAGAAAAGCAACAAAGTAAACCAAACAATTAAATTAAACATTGTCACATAAAAGGAGATAAATGTGTATATTATTATAACAAAGGAAAAGATACGATAAACAATTACTTGATAATGCCATCATTGTTAAAAGACTTAAATACCAATTCAACTATCGATAAACAGGAAATGACATTACTGCAAGAACATTACTCAAACTATGGATTTGGCAAGAAGAAAGTCATATTCTAGATGAGTGCATTTCAATATGATTGTTACATATAGTCTAAGATTTAGAATGAAAATACATGAAGTAGAAGAGTGGTTAAGAAAACATAGTGAGATATGAAGCAAAAAAATTGTTGCGTACTTTTGACCACTTTCCGGGCTGGATCTTTAACTATTCCCAACAGTTCCTCCACTTTCTCGACAATTGCATGGTTGGTATAAAGGGTTTCAGTTACAAGTATAAGAATTAGGCAATGGAAGAGGCCAGAATAAAATATAGCTAAGTCCAAAATCAAAAGCCAAAATTATTTCTCACCTTTTGACAATAGGAAATGTCATTGGTTCACCCTCTGCTAAAGCCTGAGCTTAAGCTTCCTGTCTTTAATATAAAAAAAAAAAAAAGGCCATCCTTATAAGTCATAAGTGCCACAGCACCCATAGGCACTCATTGGCATACGTAATAAATTATATATAGAGAGAAAGGAAGTTAAAATCATTAAAGAGATAGTAATATGAAACCTTAATTTCTTTGATTCTGCATTGAACGAACCACGATCATTAAGACCACAAATCTCACAACGAACGATAGTGGCGAATTCAATATTAGAAGTACCTACACTAAGACAATTCTAAAATGCTTAGTGACTTTGATAATTTGTGGTTGGAAAAACAATGTCATAGAGCAAGAATAAAAAAAGTAACATTAGAAAAATTCACCGAAGGAAACATAGAAAAAGTAACATAAAAATGCATATTTTCCATGCACTCTCAAACCAGATTTGAGAAATCAAATAAAAGAAATAAATATATGCTATTAAGATGGAAACATGATGAAGAAAATCACAGCCTTATGAAATCACAAAGCGGGAAACTCTTAGCAGAAAGCAAAAGGAATCAGATTTGGAAGCGTAATTAAAGCAGAAAATAGTGATCAGAAGCACAATAAGTCAAATCGGAAGTCCTTACACAGGAAGTAAAAATGGAAAAGAAAAATACTATATAAGGAGAGGCATCAGCAGAAAGAGAAACGTGTTGCAGCGGAAGATTAAAATCCGTCAGGGAGAGAAGAAGGAATTCAAAGGGAAATTTTCAAAAATAAAGAAAGGACAAGCAAACGAGTAGCAGTAGTTCAGGAGGCAGCAAAAAAAGGGTAATAACTTTGAAATGGAACACTGCGTCAGGCGGCAGCATTTGGTAACGTGTACCAGTAAGGAATATATATATATATATATATATATATAAAAATATAAATAAATACTTATGCTGTTGTCTTCAGAGAAGGAAAACCAAAATATGGAAGCAAGCACTACCTGCGCTTATCCCTTCTTTTTTTTTTATTTGAAAATGATTTGAAGTCAAAGAATGAATGAAAGAAAAAATATAACATAGCAGTTGAGAGTTTTAGTGAGGAAAGTTTTTTTATTTTCTTTTAATCCCTCTCCTTTTTTGTCGAGCTTAGATTAAATATAAAAATAAAATATAAAAAATGAAGAATTTTTAGAAGTGTTGTGTTTCATTCATGTTGATTCGTTGTTAGGATTAGAAATCAATGTCTCTTTGTTGATGTGATCAGCGAGTGATTAGCTAGGGACTATAGTGCCTATTTAAGTTTGAGTTAACATAGTGTTCTCTTTTTTTTTTTTGCTTGCCTCACTGATTGTTTAAATCTTTATTTTAATTATTACATATTTTAATACTTAGTCATAACTAATATGAGTTGATTAAATTTAATAATATTTGATTAATTTTATAGTTAATGCTATCATTGTCTTATTAAATATTCTCATTTTTTATCTTTTTAGTGACTTGTATGTAACATGACTTCATTGCGGCATGCAAGTCGAAGATAAACATAGAACAATTATGAGATAGATCTTTAACACTATATGATTTTCCCGTTGATAGTCTAATATTTGGAAATTGGCATGTCTAAACCCCTAATCGGATCCATGGCAAACTTTGCCAAAATCCTTTGAGTTTTTGAATATTAGACCATCAACGGGGAAATCATATCGTGTTAAGGATCATATCCCTATATTAATTGTTTTATGTTTATCTTCGACTTGCATGCGATAATGAGGTTATGCTGCATACAAGTCACTGAAATGATAAAAAAAATATGAAAAGAACATTTAATAAGACAATGATAACATTAATTATAAAATTAATCAAATATTATTCTTAAATTTAATCAACTGATATTAGTTATAACTAAGTATTAAAATATATAGTAATTAAAATAAAGATTTAAACAATCAGTAAGGCAAGCAAAAAAAAAGAAAGTAACCCCATGTTAGCTCAAATTTAAATAGGCACTATATACCCTAACTAATCACTCACTGATCACATCGACAAAGAGACACTTATTTTTAATCCTAACTACGAACCAATATGAATGAACCACAAAATTTCTAGAAACTCTTCATTTTTTATATTTTATTTTTATATTTAATCTAAGCTCAACAAAAAAAAAAGTGGGATTGAAAGAAAACAAAAACACTTCCCTCACTGAAACTTCCACCTGTTATGTTGTATTTTTTCTTTCATTCATTCTTTGACTTCAAATCATTTTCAGAAAAAAAATAGGAAAGGATAATAATAATGAAAAGAAGAGAAAAGTTCACACAACCAATCCACGAATCAATAATACAGCACACGCAAGTTCATATATTCCTCATAACATATAAAAAAGCAAACCAAAAGAAAAAAAAGTAGACACTTAAACATTAACATTAAAGAAAGAAACATTACAATTGCAGTCGGGGTTTTCATTTTGATCTACAACATTCGGGATAATGATGCGATGAAGTGCATCGTCCCTCTAACTAAACCTATGAGGAAATTTCATGGATGGTGAAAAAGGAAGAAAATATATCACAAATTGATTATGCAGTGAGCTTAAGTGAGAGAGCAGTTGCTATGTTACTTTGGTGGATAGTGAAAGAGGGAAAAACCCACTTATAAAGAGTAATTTTGAGTTCCCTTGAATGCAGATTGTTGAAGATCTTCATCTTTTGTGTACGTAAAGGAAAGAAGCAATTTTTCATCTAAGTTTTTTATCTTTATTCTCATTTCTGTTTTTTTTTTAGTTTTCATGATTATGGTAGTTATTATCGTGGTCCTTGGTCGTTGCTTGCAGTGTATCAAAATAAAGACAAAGAGGAATTGGTTGTCAGGTGGAGAAGTACTTGAGGCGTAGCATTTGGGGGAGATGTTAAGTGTGTTGTGACTTTTATTTTTTTATTATAATTAATATCCAAGTTATTTAAAAAAATGTTTTATTATTTAACTTAGTTTTATAAAAAATTAAAGTGTGAATTTAGTTAATCAGTTTATTTATCTACTTTTTGTTAGTGGCTAACATTGTCAAAAGATTGTGAAAATGTCACGTCAAAATATTATGTCAAGAAAAAAGGACAAAATATCAATTATAGTTTCAGGTGAAAATTATAGTCATTTAAAATGTAAATTTTTGCTTAAGGTTTTTCATAATTTAAAATGTAAAAAGTTTTAATCTCTTGCATGTCCTCGACGAATTTCATCATTTGTATAGAGAGAAGTGTGAAACAATTTATTATCTTGATTAAATTCTCTTACTTCATTTTCACTGTGCACAATACAGCAGCAAGTATGCAGATTGCACGCACCAAGTAATACCCAAAATGAAGAAGAGTTTAAAATGAGTAAGCGAAAGGAGAAAAAGAACATAGCTAAAAAAAAAATTGTTCAATGCAAATATTGCACACAAGTAATACCTAAAATGAATGTACATAGTTTAATGCATTTTCATGTATTTAATGCACTTGCCCTTCTTCTGAAATAAAAATGAAACAGAAAACTAAAGAGAAAAAGTTGGCTTGGACTATGTACAGTGATATATGTTGCTGCAACGTCTACACTCTACATATTTCCAGCCAACTTTTTTCTTCTTTAGCTTTCTTTTTCGTTTTTATTCAACAAAAATGACAAGTGCATTAAATACATGTGAATGTATTAAACTACGTGCATTCATTTTATGTATCACTTGTTGTGTGCAATATTTGTATTGAACAATTTCTTTTCTTAGCTATGGTCTCTTTCTCCTTTCGATTGCTTTTTTTAAACTCTTCTTGATTTTGGGTATTACTTGTTGTGTGCAATCTGCATTACTTGCTGCTGTATTGTGAATAGTGAAAATGAAGAAAGAACTTGGCCAAGATGATAAATTGTTTCACACTTCTCTCCATACAAATGATGAAGTTCTTTGAGGGCATGCAAGAGATTAAAAATTTTTACATTGCGAATTATGAAAAATCTTAAGCAAAAATTTACATTTTAAATGACTAAAATTTTCACCAGAAACTATAATTGATATTTTGTCCTTTTTTCCTTACTTTTTTTTATTTTTAAAAAAAGTTTATTTTGATGTATGGCATGACACAATGTTTTGACGTGACATTTTCGCAATTTTTTGACAGTGTTAGTCACTAACAAAAATTAGATAGATAAACTGATTAATTAAATTGACACTTTAATTTTTTTATAAAACCAAGTTAAGTAATAGAACAATTTTTTAGATAACTTGGATATTAACTATAATAAAAAGATAAAAGTCACAACACACTTAACATCTCTCCCAAATGCTACGCCTCAAGTACTTCTCCACCTGACAACCAAACCCCTCTTTGTCTTTATTTTGATACACTGCAAGCAAGAACTAAGGACGGTGCTAAATAATTACCATAATCATGAAAACTGAAAAAAGAGTAGAAATGAGAATAAAGATAAAAAACTTGACCAAGATGGAAAATTTATTTCCTTTACGTACATAAAAGGTGAAGATCTTCAATGATCTGCATTCAAGGGAACTCAAAATCACTCTTTATAAGGGTTTTTTTCCTCTTTCAGTATCCACCTAGGTAACATAGCAACTACTCTTTCACTCAAGCTCACTGCGCAATTAATTTGTGATATATTTTCTTCCTATTTCACCATCCATGGAATTTCCTCATAGGTTTAGTTAGAGGGACGATGCAATTCATCGCACCATTATCCCGAATGTTCTAGATTAAAATGAAAACCCCTATTGTAATTGTAATGTTTCTTTCTTTAATGTTAATGATTTAAGTGTTTACTTTTTTTTTTCCTTTTGATTTGCTTTTCTATATGTTTTGGTAGAATATATCAGCATTGTTTCGTGGGTTGGTTGTGTGAATTTTTCCCTCCTTTCCCTTATTATTATCCCTTCCTTTTTTTTTGCTGAATATGATTTGAAGTTAAAGAATGAATGAAAGAAAAAATATAACATAACAGGTGAGAGTTTCAGTTCAAAATATTATCCCTTCCTTATTATTATCCATTTTTTGTTTTCTTTCAATCTCTCTCCTTTTTTGTTAAGCTTACATTAAATATAAAAATAAAATATAAAAAATGAAGAATTTCTAGAAGTGTTGTATTTCATTCATGTTGATTCGTAGTTAGAATTAGAAATCAGTCTCTTCATCGATGTGATCAGTGAGTGATTAGATAGTGACTATGGTGCTTATTTAAATTTGAGCTAACATGGTGTTCTCTCTCTTTTTTTTACTTGCCTTACTGATTGTTTAAATTTTTATTTAAATTACTACACATTTTAGTGATTTTTATTTAAATTCTCTCTCTTTTTATTTACTACACTATCTCTTTAGTGATTTTAACTTCCGATCTCTCTATATATAATTTATTTTGCATGCCAATGAGTGCCTATGGGTGTTGTGGAATTTATGACTTATAAGGACTACCTTTTTTTTTATATTGAAGACAGGAAGCTCAAGCTCAGGCTTTAGAAGAGAGTGGACTAATGAGATTTCCTATTGTCAAAAGGTGAGTGATACTTTTGGCTTGTGATTTTGCACTTAGCTATGTTTTATTCTAACCTCTTCCATTGCCTAATTCTTGTAACTGAAACCCTTTATACCAACCATGCAATTGTCGAGGAAGTGGAGGACCTGTTGGTAATAGTTGAAGATCCAGTCTGGGAAGTGGTCAAAAGTAAGCAATAATTTTTTTGCTTCATATCTCACTATATTTTCTTAACCACTCTTCTAATTCATGTATTTTCATTCTAAATCGTAGACTATATGTAACAATCATATTGAAATGCACTCATCCTGAAGATGACTTTCTTCTTGCTAAATCCATAGTTCGAGTAATGTTCTTGCAATTATGTCATTTCCTGTTTATTGAGAGTTGAATTTTGATTTAAGTCTTTTAACAATGATGTCACTGTCAAGTCATTGTTTATCGTATCTTTCCCTTTGTTATAATAATATACGCATTTATCTCCTTATATGAGACAATGTTTAATTAAATTGTTTGGTTTACTTTGTTGCTTTTCACTGTTTAATTAAATCAAGCATTAATATTGTTTTTTGATTTTGTGCTTATGTGTTCTGTTATAATATTATTTAGAGAAATTATTTGGAGAAAGAAAAAGGAGAAAATGGATGATTTCACGCTGCAACAAGTACAACTCATGTCAGCACAAATCGCACAAGAAAAGGAAGAAAAGAAAAAAAAAGGGGCTGAAATTGGAGCATCAAAGCTTCAAGAAGACCACTCAACACTCTTCACATCACTCACATTTTCATCTTCAAAAGTGGGTAAACTAACTAAAACCATCCCTTGATGGTTCTATGCCTTCTTGCATGTTTATTTGATTTATGAGAAAATGCACATAATGTGTGCTTTATGCCTAGAAATGAATTTGCTTGTGTCGTTAATGATTTGATTAAAATAAATGTGCTTTTGAGATTCAGAATTTTCTTCATTCAATTAGAGTAAGTTGCAATAAGAATAGACACGTAGACGCCATGGTCAACTTGGAAAGAAAAGTAGCAGTGGCACAAGAGGGGCATGTAATTGAATTCCATAATATGCAGCAGCTCCCACCATAACAGTCAATCCAGAAACGCCTAAGTTCAAAAAATATATAGAAAATACGCCCTCGCTCAGGCCACGGGGTGTATCTGAAGCTGTCTGTAGAAACGCCCAGTAGCAAGCAAGATTGGCGGCAAGCTATACTTGTGCAAACAAAACAAGGAAGCTAAGTACTCTTAAATCTCTTTTTATTAACTGTGCAATATGTTTCATGGTCTCTTTGATATTTTATACCTTCACACCATGCTATTATTAACATGATTATAATGACATTGCCATGATTCTCATTAATTATTGACTTGAATATGTTCTTGAATGACATTCTTGTGAAGGTGCTTATATAATTAATTTACTTGTAAACAAGATTTCTCTTATCAATACACTCCTGGAAATTTTTTAAAAAAATGTGTAATTTATATATATATATATATATATATATATATATCTGTGTGTGTGTGTGTGTGTATATATATATATGGTTATAATTTTATATGCAAGAAGCGCGCATGAGTAAATAATAGAGTACAAAAAAAAAAAAGAATTTCATGTGCAATATAAATGACTATCTTTGCACGAGTATGCTTGCTCTAAATCTGTGCTGGACACTTGACCTTTTTATTTAATTTGCAACGTGAAAATAAATTATTTCTGTATGACCTATATTAGCTCAATCCATGTTTTATCTATGCCTAAAATAGACACCCAGAAATAAAATCTTTGTTAGATTCCAGAAAATACGCCCTGAGGATAGAGGGCGTATCTGAACTATAACTGAATTATGCAAAAAAAAAAAATTATTTGTCCGGTATAAAAGTTAAATTTATCAAGTCCTTAGTATGTGGCATAAAATTTCTCTGGATTATTTTCGTGTGTATTTTTAAGAATGCATGAATCAAATGAGTTTTACTTGCATAATTGATTATGCTCAAAGAAGGGCTAATTTAGCTATTCATGAGGACAATATGCATTTTTCTTTCAAAACATTGTGGGAGAAAGAAAAAGAAAAATAAAAGAACAAAAAGATCATGCTTGACAGAATATCTATGCGAGCTAAAGTTTTATTTCGTTATAACCTCATAGTTCTTACTATCTCTACATACTGATAAGAGTTGTCTATAACTGTGATATATGCCTGCTTATGTGTTAATCTTCGACTCGCAATCTTAGTTATTATCATGACTACCTTAATTGCATCTAAGGTTTGATCTGGTGGACATGCTTTTCATTTTTATACACCTGTTGTTGTAGTTAGTTTTGTAACTGAACTGTTTATCATGATAACGCAATGACACTGTCATTCATGTCCCTTGTTAAAAATGATGCCCAATAGTAGTTGAACATAGATTATAAATTTGTATACAAAATAATATGATCAATCCTTTCTTATAGTTTTTGCTCAACTCAAAATCATAATTGTTCCCAAATGACTTCAACTAAAAGAAAAGGAGAGAGAAGTGAAGTTCCCTAAGCAACAATCCAATTCATATTTTTTCTTAAAAAAAGGGGGAGAAGGTGCCAATGCCTGATACATGAAAATTAATAAATTCATGTTAGATTATTATAAATGTGCATCTACCATGAAATTAACTTGTTTGCTAAAGTATATAAAGAATTCAGGTTGAAAAGAATTTATAAAGTCATTGACAGTAAAGATGTCCACTTGACACGGCGAAATAAAGTTAATACTTAGGAGGCGTCTTGCTACCAGAGAAAGAAAAAATGCCCGCGAAAAAAGATGCTGGCAAGGGAGATCTCCCTAAACTAAGGGCTGTCATTCAGAGACGCCTCGACATACCAAGTAGGTATAAAAAAAAAATACTATTCTAAAATATAGTTTGAAAACATGGTGCACAATTATTTATTCTCTTAGACACATGACCTCTATAAATGCCTTTGATAGACTAGTGCTTTGTATATGATAATATTTGCATTACCATTACATCATGGTTCACCTAAAACAAAATCCAAAGTTAAAAGCCATGAATAAAAGATATTTTTGAGCAAAATCATGATATTTGATCATATATAACATGAGTGCATGCCATTTATGTTTGTAGACTAGTGCACATTGAGGTATAGATACTTGCTGACTAGTTTTATTTGTTATGACTCTTTGCATCAGCCTAAATAGCATAGTTAAGATGGATTCATATGCTTTTGCTTTAAAAGTAATGATGAAGAAATATTTTGCATGACTTCCATTATCTGTCACTATTTATCACCATCATGAATGCAATGCATATACATATTTGGTACATTTCATGCAGCAAAGAATCACAAAATAAAGGAGAAACACAACAATGATACCAATGCTTGACACAAAAGCAAACAATTACACTGCAAGCCTCAATGGCTATCCAATGCAGAGCCAATATAGCACAACAGTGAATCAGCGAAAGAAGGCCCATGTGCGTGAGGTTCCAGGGCATTTAAGGAACCCACGGTCACCATCTTTCGAGCGCCTTCCGAGGCACAAGCCCATTTGGCTAGCCCCATCATAGATGATGCCCAAGTGACAGAGCTCAGCGATTCACCATAGGCTCAGGGACTCTTATCTATGGTAGAACGCTCTAGTCACCCCCAAACGTAATGATCCCCAAGTGAGAGTATTAAGGCGCAAGAGATACCTCTCATGGATCAACTACGGACGCCGCAGGGCATAACCCACTGAAACGTGAAGGCGTGAAACATTTTATGAGCAAGGGAGATAAGCTCGTAAAATATGCCCACGTGTCTCCCAACATAGGATGGGCAATGGAAATAGTATGGTGAGAAATTCAGAGCTGCAAGAATTTCTATCACCCCCATCCTATGGACGCTCACCCACATTGCTTAAGTACCGTACTAGTTGGGAAACATCCAGGGCTGTGAGGAATATTCGTAACGTACTTAATGCATTTTACGCCCACCCGTCGACGCACTCGACAGTTGGAAGTTGGGACTGAAAATAGCGACCAATGAGGCTCGATGAAAGTCCTAACATGTGTGTGCCCAAGGCCTTAGGGGCAGATCAGAAACCGAGGGTCGCACACACATGGATCCTAAGTCATAGGCCAACACCCCAGTCTCAAGCACAAAGCATTCACATTAAGGTGAGCATCACAAAAGAAGAGTGATGCGAGACTGAAGAGGTGAAGCCGTTTAGGTACAACCAAAGGGCCATCATACCCTCACGACCACAATGGTCGACAGCACAATAATTTTTAGTCAAGGCAAGAACAAGCAACCAAGTATGTAGATTTATTACCCCTCAAATGAGGAGGAGCCAACACACATAGCCAAGCATGAATATCTCAACCGTCCAGATAAGGAAGAGCCAATTTAAAAGGCCAAGCCTACATTTCACAACCTCTCAAATGGGGGAGAATCATACAAGCAGCTCACATATCATCCATAGCCAATACAAAGCCAAAGAAGCAACAGAAAAGAAACAAGAAGCAACAAGTCCTATGAGCAACAAATCTATAGGTCATATTTTTTAGCAAAGTTACACATCAGAATTTCATATCAGCATGTTCAGCGAAGCCTGTAGGGCGTATTTTATCATCAGAATTACATATCAGAATTCTTTACAACACGTACAGGGCGTATTTCATCATCAGAATTGCATATCAGAATTTTTCAGCAACATCAGAAAGGGCGTATTTTGTGAACAAAACTGTTCTGAAGGCATTTTCTCAAGAAAGCCACTCAGGATGTATTTTTTAGCACAACCTACCAAGATAAAAATGCAACAAAACAAAGGCAACAAGCCTCACAAATAGCAACAAGATGTAGAAGACACGCAAATAAATAACCAACCATTGCTGCACAAGATTATCAGCCAACAAAATGCAAATCGGAATCTTTTCAGCAAAATCTGCATGGCGTATTTTTTGACAAACGTGTCCTGCAGTGCATTTCTCAACAAAGCCACTCAGGGCGTATTTTCAGTATAATCTATCAGGACTAGAGTGCAACAAGACAAAGGCAACAATCTTCACAAACAACAACAAGCAAATACGCTCAGGGCGTATTTTTCAGCAAATCTGTCAAGACTAGAATTCAACAAGACAAAGCTACAAGTTCCATACAAATGTCAACATTACTCAAATACATGGCACATTCATCCTTCTAAAGACTAGCTTATACAAAACTCAGCAAATCAACAAAATTACAAGATTATAAGTCAAGAAAATGAATCCAAACAGTGGGGGCTGCAGATTTAGAAGCAGCAGAAGAAAGGGCAAGACGGTTGTCAGGATGCCTAGCACGGGAACCCACTGCTACAGTTGATTGTCTTTTTTGGGTGGAAGAAGAGCAACAAGTTCTGCAATAAATCAAACACACCATCAAAAGTCATGTATACAATGCAAAAGCGAGCAAGCAAACAGCAGAACCCAAAAAATAAAAAGAGTCAACGAAAATCGAAGAAAAGAAGCAGAGGAAGAAGAGAGCAGTGAAGAAGAAGAAAAAGATAAGAAACCTCTCAGGAAGAGAAAGAAGGAACCGTGTTACTGATATATCACATTCGCTAATACCTGTAAGTTCTTATTCCATTCTATATCATATCCAGCATGAGTGCATGCCATCTATGTTTGCATGATAAGATAAATGATAGGAGCCCACGTAGAAAATATGCATGATAGAATAACGTTGTGAATTGAGTATGTGTCTCTATATACTTAATATTATTTTTCTATTTGAAACTTTCAGACATATGTTTTCAAAAGGGGCAGCGGTCGGCGGAGACGCCCTCCCCAAATTTGCATGATTTATCAGTCTTTCAAGAAAGGGGAAACGGACGGCAGAGACGCTATCCCCAAGTCTATATGACTTGTTATATTTTCAAAATAGGGGTAGCGGTTGGCAGAGATGCCCTCCCTGAATTTATATGATTTGTTGGGGGGAAACGGACGGCAGAGACGCCATCCTCATATTTGCATGATTTATCAGTAGGGGTAGCGGTCGGTAGAGACGCCCTCCCTGAATTTATATGACTTGTTGGGGGGAAACG
This sequence comes from Nissolia schottii, assembly GCA_003254905.1. Classification (NCBI taxonomy): domain Eukaryota; kingdom Viridiplantae; phylum Streptophyta; class Magnoliopsida; order Fabales; family Fabaceae; genus Nissolia; species Nissolia schottii. The sequence goes on along the minus strand of QANU01095819.1, from coordinate 1,064,157 downwards.
AACGGCAGAGACGCCATCCCCAAATTTATATGATTTAATGGATTATCAAGAAAGGGGTAGCGATCGGCAGAGACGCCCTCCCCAAGGTTGTATGACCTCTTGAATAATGAGTGTATCAAGAGAAAGAGCTCAAAGTCTTTGAGATACGAGTTAAATCCCACTCAAAAGGAAAAAGAGTAGAAAGTCTAAAAGACATGTAACTCATATCTAACTGAAAATGGAAAGAGCATATAGTTTGTAGACACTCACTCAGGAAAATCAAATGATACAAGCCTTCAGAGTATAGAATTCATAATCGATTGAAAGAGCACAAAGTCTACAGACACAAGCTGAATCCAATTCAAAAAGGAAAGGAGTAGAAAGTCTAAAAGACATGTAACTCACCTCCGACTGAAAGGGAAAGAACGCAAAGTATCAAGACTTTGAGCTCTATATTCTTAATAGTGCAAAAAAGAGCCATAAAAGTATGAATAACTGATTTCAGCTCAATGATAGATTTTTACTTCGAGGAAAAGTTTCTAACTATATCCTTATCAATTTATACTCAACTCTGAAATGTTATATGATATTTCTCTACTAACAAATTGCATGCAGTGAAAAGTGCAAGTAGTCCAGGAACAAGTAGAGTATGCCAAAGAAAAGACACCCTGGGGGCTATGTCAGGGAATCTTTTCCCTCATTATGTGTACACTATTAACTAACCCAAAATTCGAATATTGTTTGCATTTTTTTTATGAAGATATAACATAAACAAGTATTGACAGAAGGCAGTGAAGCAAGCAAGTAAAGCAGATAAGCAAAGACGCTCTTCAGCAAAAGGGTCCGCAGATGCTTTGCACATGAAGAATATTTGGCAACATCCTCCATGTGCAAGGGGGCTTATGATACAGACCCTTTTGTAATATATGTATTTAGGATATCATTAAGAATATTAAACATATATAAACTTGTCTCTAGCATAGACATTGAGGGATTGACACGGGTGATGCCAAATAGATACGCCTTCAGCATGTCTATGATAAGACAACAAAGGGAATTATGAGGTGTAATGGATTGGAGGGCTTTGAGCCCTGCCCCACGTCCCAAGGAGGCCATGGGATCCAATCCAAGGCCTTTTGGCCAAGCATGGAGTCTTGAGAATCAATCAGCAAAATACGCCCTTGTGTACGGGCTGACAACAAAAACGCCCTAAGCGAGTTGCAGGGCGTATCTGAGACGCCCCTGACAATCTCCCTGAGGAAGCAACCTGTGAGCAGCCTTGTAGCACACTTTCAGAGCTTGTTCCACTACCTAGGGAAGAAAGACAAAAAGGAGTTTGTTTGTATTAGGTTGTTTTGGTGAAAGAAAGTGCTTTGGGGGAAGGGTTAGAGAAGGCTAAGCTGTTTTGTGCTGCAGGCTTGGGGAGCAGGCAGCCAGGACCTGCACTTGCAGCTCCCTGAAAGCAACATGACCTGCAGGAAGTCCAAGGGAGCAAGGGAATCCGAGGAGAGAGAAAAGGAGGGAAAGGAAGTGAGAAAAAACAAGATAAAAAGAAAGGGGGGTCTGAGAAAATAGGGCAGAAAAAACAGAACGACACCAGCAGCAAAAAACAAGAGGAAACTAGAGAAAACAAGTGGAAAAAACTAGAGAAAAAATCAGAGAGAAGAAGAAACAATAACAAGCACCAGCCATGGCTACAGGAAACACGCCCTCTCCCACGCTCAGGGGCACACACACACTGATTGATTCTCAAGACTCCATACACCAAACCACCCACACTAGGGCTTGGATTGGGAGGCAGGGTTGTTCATCCAACCATCCAACCCTCATATTTCCCCCTTTTTTTTCTCTGAAATCATATTATCTATTTTCCTTCACATTTTCCCCTTTCCATTCCTTTATTCTCAAAGTAAGCATACAAACCCAAAATCTCTTTCACTCATCCATTCATTTTATGTTTTTAAACTTGTTGTTCAAAACGGTTTAAATCAATTGCATTCGCTGTTTATTTGTTCATAAGTTTTGAATTAATTTGAAACTTTAATTAACATAATAATAGAAATACGACATCATTTCACGAAGGAAGCAAATAAATTTGTTATAATTCTTTGAAATTCGAAGCTCTAAAAATTTTGTATATTAATGATGCATAATTAGGGTTTAGGTTTAGTAGGGGGCCGGCCAAAGAATAGTTATTACAGTAGTTAGTCCAATGGAAAAGAATAACATTAATTGTATGGCAAAATGAAAATTGGTTTTGCATTTAACTCTACAAAACACTCTCACCCAAAGCTTATTTAATATATACAAGAGTTACATGAATTCCCCAAGCCTCCACCGAATTCTTGCACCATGGACAATTTGATGGCCAGAGGGTCCCAATTGCAAATCCCAAGGGGCTTTCAATTTATAAATTTAAAGTGACGCCGCAAAATCTGATTTGAGAGACAGAGGCCCGGGACAGTCTCCTTCGTCTGTCTATACACTTTCCCTTCATTTATAAAATGCATTTTTGAGAATAGAAAATACAAAACCAACGAGGAATGGAGACTAGGTAGGTTGATATTGAATGTATGTAGTTTGATGTATTTGCATGTATTTAATGCTCTTGTCTTTCTTCTGGAATAAAAATGAAAAAAAGTTAAAGAAGAGAAAAAACTGGGTTGGACTATGTACAATGTAGACATAGACTACAGTGATATATGTTGTTACAACGTTAGTTTTTTTGTCTGAGTTTTTTAAAGTAATATCATTTGAATAACAAAATTGAATAACGTACAAAAATATAATAACATATAAATATCTATAAATTTTACATAATTATTGTACTCTACATATACATTCACATATTATATTTTTATATGTTATTTAATTTTATTGTTTAATTATAATGCTCAAATAACATTGGTTCCTTGAGCAAAATACGAAATTGGACAACAAAAATGTTTTTAATATCAAAGATTAAACCTAATTTTAACTTTTTTCTCTTGGTTCACATACACGTATTTGATTTTTTTAGTGAGTAAAATAAAATAAAATAAAATTGTTAATTGTGGTAAGACTAGTTTGTGGGTTTGGTCTCAAAGGAACTCCATTAAATGCTGTTAGATCAGGCGCATGAGCAGATAAGTAAGGACCTGTATTGGTCTTTATCTTTATCCGAACTATTTAAAATACTATGTAAAATTTATATTTTATTTTGTCTTTAGTGTAATGGAGTTAGTCGATTGAAAAGGCAAGCAAGGTTCTCCTGCAAGGCAAAGTATTACCGAAATGGTAAAAACTGAAGAGCAGATACGAGGAAAAGTATTATCAGAATGGTGAAAACTGAAGAAAGAGCAGATATTAGTAGGGACTAACTACCCTCACGCAAAGGTTAAAGAATCAATTAATTTATTTTATGTGATAATATTTAATTAAATTACATTGTAAATATTTTTTGGATGTGTTAGTATTTAATTAAATAATATTATAAATATTTTAATTGTAAGTTGATTGTAATTAAACTCAATTATAATTTATTAAAATCAAACAAAAGAATTAAATTATAAAATGTAAAACTCAATTTATGATATTCTTGCAAATTGAAACATATTTATTGATAGGGCTTGGTTGAGCATCAGAGATAATGAGTTCTTTTTGAACAATTTCTTTTCTTAGTTATGATCCCTTTGCAAATTTCTCTTACTTGTTTTAAACTCTTTTTCATTTTAGGTATTATTTCTATGCAATCTGCATTGCTTGCTGCTGTATTGTGCACAGTGAAAGGGGAAGCGGCTCCATGAAATGTCCCTCTTCATTAGGACTGTTCAATCAAAATTACATAATCAATTTTAATTGCAAAAGTTTGAATTTAATTGAATTTTGTTTTTTTAAAAATGGATTGGATTGGATTTAGTTTTAAAAATTGATACATTCCAATTCGAAAATACATAATATCATTTTGGATAATTATTCTTGCACACCTGTTGTACAATCATGTTATTTTATTAAAACTCTCTTCTGACTCAACAAATTGTTTCGCCCATTCCTTTTACTTTTTCGTTTTTGTTCATTCTCTTTTAATTTTGTGCTTCATTTTTTCTTGTTTCGTTGTTTCTCATTCTCTGTCAGTGTATCAATTCATTTTGGTTTATGCTCGATTGTTCTTGTTCGTTCATTTTTTATCTATTATATGCTTTCACGCTCTATAATCGTTTCTGTAATTGATGCGCATATTTCAGATACAATTTAGTTATACAACTTTTTATTATACTCGGACACAAACTATTTCGTAAACTTAGACCTAACATGACCTAACCATCTTATAAAGATGGACACAACCACATTATATACAGACCTATCTTTTATGTTACACACACAACCATTATATTCATATTAAAAGCATGATCGAAGCAAATAGAGAAAAAAAGTATAACATAAACAACCATTTGGTAAAAATAGACACAATCGTTTATTATAGTCAGACACAACATTTTCGTGAACTCAAACCTAACCTTATTAAACAATATGACCTAACCGTTATATATTTATATATATATATATATAGACACACACGAAGCCGAACACAACCACGTTATATACACATACCTATCTTTTATATTATGCAGACACAACCAAGGTTGTCAAACTCGAGAATTTAAGTAAACTCGTGAAGGCTCAGCAAACTCGAATCTTAAACTCGCAAGAGTTTAAACATGTAAAAAAATATATGTTATAATTAAGCAATATAATTAGGAACTAAACATGATTAAATTTTGCATTCATAATTGGCATTGAATAATGTTAACTTTAAAATAAAATGCATGAATAAAATATCATAAAATATACCTTAATGCATGACACTTAGTTATGTCATATTTTATTCTGTACATGTATTATACTTTATAGTTTGATAAAAATATAGCTCAATTATGATAAATATGTAAAATTGGCTTAGTAAATTCAATAGATATTGTCTAACACACACACAAAGTCAACTAAATATCTAAAAAAGTTACCAAATTTACACATCTTGAGGTAAACTCGTAAACTCGTAGGTAGATTTTAACTCGTAAACTCGCTAGTAAAATTGAGAATTTACTTAAACTCGTACGAGTTCACCAAAAAAGAGTTTACACGAGTGTTAACTCATTTTGTGTAGTGAAATCGTTAACTCGTAAGAGTTTAAGAGTTAACTCGAGAGTTTAATAACCATAGACACAACCATCATATAATCGAAGCAAAGAGAGAAAAGAAAAATAGAACATAAAGTGGGACAAAACGAAAGACTAACAGAGGAACATATGAAAAAATAGTTAGGTCGCAAGAGCTCTTGAAGGAGAAAGGTCGTGAGAGAGCGCGAAATGTGAAAGGTGAGAGTGGAAAAACGGTTATGCGTTTTTTGGGTTGTACAGTAGTGAATCTTAATTATAGGGGAGTGTGCAATTGGTGTGCATTGTAGAGGTCTGCAAAAATCGAGACTCTATAATTTTATGTTAATAAATTTATATTTTTACTTAAAATATTTATTTATCACGTATTTTTTATATTTTTATTATCATTATTACTTAAATATAATTTTATGCATTAAAAAATATTTGATTTTTAGTGCTCTAAGTGCACTTGTTAAGAGTTCAATAAAAGAAAATTTTACATTGAAAAGATAAAGTATTTAACTTTTCAATGCTTAATACAACAAATACTTCAAAAAAAAATTATTATTAAATCCTTTGTTTGGGAAGTACAAAATATCATTTTAGATTATGCTAAAAAAATGTTTTTTTATAATATTAATTATAAATAGATATTGCAAAGATTAAATACAATAAAATCATATAATTATACATGACATATTAAACATACGATAACATATACATTTCTATAATATATAGTTTTGTATTATATTATTATGTCCAATATTATTAATATTATTAAGTCTTTTTTTTATACGGCATACTACAAGGGTCTTATTCCATGTTAGTACTTTGGATGGGAACCACATTGTTTTTTTTAAGTGGACACGTACACACAGAAAAAAATTGTGGATGCCAATGTGTCTAAACATGCTTTATCAAGGTTTTAGTATCATGTATTAAAAGTTTTAAAAGTTTTCCTCTTTTTTTTACTTTCTTGACCCAGCCTAACAATTAAAACCCTTATTTTATTTAGTTGATGGCTCAAGCTTCAGAGTCCATGACCCACACCTGATTTTCATAGATTAAGGCAAACCTCGCGTAAGCATTCAGAAGATCAATAATGATAAAGACTTGCAATATCTCACTTCATCAAAGAAAAGAAAATTTGAAATAATAATTAAAAAAAAAAATCAAAGAGAGAGAAGNGAAACAATTTAAAGAAGGGAAAGTGGCAAAGAAACAAATGAAAGAAAGCAAGATGGAATTCGGTGTGTCAAGGGAAAAATGAAACAAAGAAAGGAAATAAAGAAAATAGAAGCAGCAAAGCTGCAAAGAAACAAAGATGGGAAAGAATGGCGTCAGGGGGAAAGGGCAAAGAAAAAGAAACCGTGACGCAATTGTGCTTCAAAGAAACAAAATGAAAAAGAGCGTCAGGGGGATGAATATAAAGGCCCCCCCACCGCCTGATACCTATATACATATATTATATAATTATAATTGTTATATTATATATATATATATATATATATATATATTATTGCTAAACCGAGTTAGAACTAAGATAAGGGACAAAAATTAATAAGATGAATTATTAAAATATTTTGTGCCACAAATATACATATAGATAGATACATGTACATGTATATAAAATATTCACGCATTACACATATACTAAAGTTAAATCTATTACTCAGCTCTTGCTCAATTAACGAGGGTCAATATTAACCATAAACAAGAACAAATCAATGGATTATAAAATAGAACATATTAAATGAGAATTTTTGCAATATTATAATATTTTATTTATTGTGAAGTATATATTTTCTCTTAAAATTATATTAGGTTTATTGGGAGGAGAGAATTATTTTACAAAAGACACAGTTTAGAAGAGGGAAAAAAGAAAAAAAAAGAAGAGACATGGTTTTGAAGTAGTACTAGTTTTTTCCAACGATTAGTAGTAGTACGTAGTTACCCGGACAAGGTATTGGTAGTCTGGTTGTTACTTTTCACCACCACTAAGCTACCAACTTTGCATCTTACTTAAGGAAGCAATTAATCTATCAATTTGGATTGGGTTTACGTGAGTTTAGTCAAATTAATTTGAGTTTTGCACGAGGCAAATAATCTATAACTTCATATATTGTAGTCAAATATATTGTATTATTTTATATTATGACATATCTATAATTGAATATACGCATGAGAGCTAGTGAGTTATGTACAACTAACTCTTACTAACGGCAACTAGCTGGGTGTAAAAGTTGTGTGCGTAGTGTTTGTTTGAGTTTGAGAAGGTGGAAACGATGTGGTAGGGATGATAGAAAAATGGGGAGTCTTTATAATGGAAAATGGTGCTCCCAACCCAAAAATCATATTCAAGTTCTCTCCTTTAATCATCCAATGTTGTTCCATGTGGTCTCGTATTCTCTTCTAGTGATATGAAATTGCAAACTTTATCATGACATTGCTTGTAACTTGAGAACTTTATCTCTCCTCTCCTCCTTTTATTCACATTTATTTTGTTAGACAAAATATGATTCTACCTGTTAAGCCGAGGATATCCAACAATTTCTTTTCTCAGCTATGGTGCCTCTTTCCTTTCTCTTACTCCTTTTGAACTCCTTTTCATTTTGGGTATTTATTGCCATGTGCCATCTTCCATCTGCATTGCTTGTTGCTGTAATGTACACAGTGAAAGGGAGGAGAGGCTCCATCAAGTGTCCTTTCATTAGGGTTCATTTGAGTTGTTCAAATCTAATTTAATCAAAATCACAAAAGTTTGAATTCAAGTTAATCTTATTTTTTAAAAATCAAATTCATTGGATTTAGTTTTCTAAATTGATTCATTCCGATATGACAATATCACATAATATAATTTTATTATCAAGTATATACTTTTATTTATAATAATTTTTATTTATCACATTTTTTACAGTTTTATTGTCATTCTTACTTAAATATAAAATTATACATACAAAAAATGAGTTATTCAATTTTTATTGTTATATTTTATTTTATTGTCATTCTTACTTAAATATAATTTTATCCATATAAAAAATGAGTTGAATTTTTAAAACCAACTCATTCCAATCCAATTCAAACTGCTAAAACTTAGATTGGATCAAATTTTTTATTTAAAATAAACCCATCCAATCCATATTGGAATTAATTATATCTTGGGATTGGAGGGTCACTTGAAGTACATGCAAGTGGCCCTTGCCACCTTGGATTGGAGTAACACATTGCTGGATATAACTCATCACAATTACATATTAATAATTTGGAAGGGATGGTTTGGTTGGTTGCTTGTAGGGTTAGAAATCAGAGAATCAACGTCTTCAGCCATGCAAAGGGCATATAAATACTAGTTTGGTCATTGGTCAAATTTCTGAATATTGGAGTTTTTCGAGTATGCAAAAACCATGTTCATAGTGCGCAACGCGACACTTGCACAGTCCAAGTTAATCCCATTAATATGGGATGAAGAAAAAAGTTCCTCCTCAATGGGGAATAATTTTAAAGTCCTATTTCTCATGAGCAATACTAACTAGTAAAGATCAATGCGATTCATAAACACAGAACTATGAAATTTCCTTTTTTCTCCTGGTTATTATAGGACCTGTAACAATCCCACCCATTGTCCACCGTGTCATTCATCGCACTCACGAGACACGATAATGTAAACGAATAACAAGCTAATAAGCAAACACTACAAGATAATATAGATCAAGAGATAAGTAAAAGGCTTCACATTTTGCCTATCTGGGATAGAATTATTGGTCCTCCCAGAGATTCATATAACCTTTTTGCCTTCATCACCGGCTGAGGCCACACCATATATTCTCATAAATTCTATATACATGATTTCAGCATACAAAGAAACCATTGTCCACCATTAACAGCACTATATTCAAAAAGCATAGGTCACACCTCATATTCAAAGCAAGTGTGGCCATACATATGGTAGTCAAGTTACCCAGTATTGTCCACAATTAACTACTATACACAAAATAGGTTCAAAGTCTTCACATCTTACATTGAGTCAGCAATGAAAGTGTGCAGGGTAACACATAATGAGAGAATAATTCTAAATCAAATTAAATCTGCACATAATCAAACCTAAATCACCCTATGATATAATAAAGATATATTATTTTATTTTAATTCTAAGATGCAAAATAAGATTTTTTTTTAAAGTGATATAAGTTCTAAAGTTTAGGCCGACAAAAAGAATTATACTAAAGTAGTAATACTAATATATATGTAAATGAATGTGCAAAAGTATTTTTGCGCTCACAATGCATTGAAATTAAATCTTCTGAAGAACTATCTTATCTTATAATTACTAGGCTGAGAATGACAATGCTCTCTGGTTGCAGGAAAAAGGCCAAAGGCTGTAGGGGTTATTTTCAAGGATGAAAAGGGGCAGGAGCACCAGGCAACTCTGGGGAATGATAGGCAGAGTGAAGTGATTGTGTCAAGTGGAGCACTTGGGACTCCTCAAATGCTATTGCTTAGTGGAATTGGCCCAAAAGCAGATCTTGAGAAGTTGAACATCCCTATGGTGCTTGACAACCATTTTGTTGGCAAGGGCATGGCTGATAACCCCATGAACACAATCTTTGTTCCTTCCAAGAGACCGGTTAAGCAGTCACTCATTGAAACTGTTGGCATTACTAATTTGGGCGTGTACATTGAGACTAGCAGTGGGTTTGGGCAGTCCAATGATAGCATTCACTGCCACCATGGTCTCCTGTCGGCCGAGGTATGTAATGGGTGCTACTATAAGTCATTTTCTCATATTAGGGTCCAAATGCCATCTAGCATTCAGTAAATTAATCATAACAAAAAACAATGAGCAATTACTAGCCTGATACAACCACAACCAAGCCATGTCCCACTAGATAGGGTCAACATCATGAAGCTGACGATGTCATAGTGTTATAGCATAAGTTATGAGTAAATTTTTTAATTTGTCTTCAAAATTGTTAGTATTGGTCAAATTCTTCTCAATGTTATATCGAAATGGTCATATTTTTTCCTGAAGTTACCAAAAGTGAATGAAGTTAATTCTTTGAAATCAGTCAAATTAGTCTCTCTTAAGGATTAATTTGATTGGCTTTTGTTAACTTTAGAAACTAATATGAACATTTTCATAACTTATGGACGAATTTGACCGCCACTAACTATTTCATAGACAAATTTAAAGATTTACTTCATAAATCATTTATGTATTCAAACTATTAAAACCTAAATAAAAACCTACATGGCAGATTAAAAAATTAATAAGCAACACATGCATGAGAAGTCATTTTCCCCCCTTTTCCCATGATAAACCAGATTGGACAGCTCTCCACAATTCCTCCAAAGCAAAGATCAGCAGAAGCCGTTCAAGCTTACGTGAACAGCAAGAAAGACATACCAGTGGAAGCATTCAGGGGAGGCTTCATCCTGTCAAAAGTTTCCAGCCCATGGTCAACAGGGGAGCTCAAGCTGGTGAACACCAACGTGGACGACAACCCTTCTGTGACCTTCAACTACTTCAGCCACCCCTACGATCTCCAGCGCTGCGTCGAAGGGATCCGGCTGGCAACCAAGGTTGTCCAGTCAGAGCATTTCACAAACTACACCATGATTGACAGACAAACCACAGAGAAGCTGCTTAACCTCAGTGTGAAGGCTAATGTCAACCTCATTCCAAGGCATGTCAATGACACACAGTCGCTGGAGCAGTTTTGCAGGGACACTGTGATCACAATTTGGCACTACCATGGCGGGTGCCATGTTGGGAAGGTGGTTGACCCTGATCACAAGGTTCTTGGCATTGACAGACTCCGTGTGGTTGATGGCTCAACATTTACTGAGTCACCTGGAACTAACCCTCAAGCTACTGTGATGATGATGGGAAGGTAGGTGCATAGAGAATATAAAATTTCTGATTTGACAAGTTATACCAACACAAAATGTTGTTCATCTTTTGCATGCTAATGATGTGTTTATGTTTGTCACAGGTACATGGGGCTGAAGATTTTGAGAGATAGGATGGGGAAATTGGATGGTATATAAGGTGGTGTGTATGTAATATGAAGATGGTGTATGGAAGAATGAGCTAAAAAATGAGTGTAATATGAATATAAGAGGAGCAATGTTAGTTGTAGGACTGGAAATTGATGTATTTTGTTTGTAACTGTCAGTGAATGGTGATTATTAAATAATCAACAAAGCTTTAGTATTTTTTTTGAAGAAGTAAGTTGGCGTGTCCTTTTAGGATACCGTTTTAGGTGCTTAGAAGACAATGTTTAAGACAAAAACATTTTACAATTTCTTCAAGAATAATGTCAAGATCTATATCAGATAATGAAAAAAAATGGTCAACTCCACTTAGTCTCAACAGTCAAGCAACCTACAACGGTAAACTTTTTCTGTTGTGATGTTCATTGTTCTGATAATAAATAAGTGAGCGTCCGGCATTTTTATTTTGTAGTGTAATAGCAGAATAATTAGGTTGGCTGAACTAGAAAAAATCTGATTAAAAAAAAAGGTGAATGGTAACATTACTCTTTGAAGTACACAAGATGTGTATGGAACTATGTTTGAGAAGCTCCTGTCTGTTAAACAATGTACTAGTAAACCAATTGCATCAAAATCAAAGAAATTATACTTGTTTTAATAGGGTAACGTTACTTGAACAATAAAATTAGATAATAAAACATGAACAATATATAAAATATAACAATAAAATAATAGTAAAGTTTTAAAGATGTTGAAATAATATTATTATCTAATGCAAACATTATTTTTAGTCCTTCTACCTAAATAAAAAGTGCAGTGACTAGGTAATTGATAATAGCATCAGACAATAAGAGAATTATGTCTTAGTGTAGGTACTTTTAATATTGATTTCGCCACTATCGTTCGCTGTGAGATTTGTGGTCTTAATGATCGTGATTCGTTCAATGCAGAATCAAAGAAATTAAGGTTTCATATTACTATCGCTTTAGTGATTTTAACTTCCTATCTCTATATATTATTTATTATGTATGCCAATGAGTGCCTAGGGGTGCTGTGGAATTTATGACTTTTAAGGACCTCATTTTTTTTTTATATTGAAGACAGGAAGCTCAAGCTCAGGCTTTAGAAGAGGGTGAACCAATGAGATTTCCTATTGTCAAAAGGTGAGTAATACTTTTTGGCTTTTGATTTTGCACTTAGCTATGTTTTATTCTGGCATCTTCCATTGCCTAATTCTTATACATGTAACCGAAACCCTTTATATACCAACCCTGCAATTGTCGAGGAAATGATCAAAAGTAATCAACAATTTTTTTGCTTCATATCTCACTCTGTTTTCTTAACCACTCTTCTAATTCATGTATTTTCATTCTAAATCTTAGACTATATGTAACAATCATATTGAAATGCACTCATCCAGAATATGACTTTCTTCTTGCCAAATCCATAGTTTGAGTAATTAAAATGTCACTCTTAACCACTAAGTTAATGTCATTTTTGTGATATTTTATTTAAAATAATTTATTAATATAAATTTAATAGTTTTATTAATTGAATAAAAAAATAACACTCTTCTTTTCTCTCTCTCAGATTAAATTTAAAAAATAAAGAAGATATATGTCATGACTAATGATATAAATAATTTGTTATTTTTAAGACACTTATAACGAATAAAGCAGGGAGATCATATTGAAGATTTGATACTTTGGTTACTTGTTGGTTCATTGGGTAATTGCTAATTGTTGGTGAATATACAAACCAAGCATGGTTGCCCTTGTGTGTGTTTTGTTTAATTGTTTGTATTAGACTAAGGTGTTTATTCGATGTTTCATTATTCAAAGTTTGAATTTATGTTTTCTTCATCTATGGAGTTACAATTTGGATTGATATATTAATTTTTGTTTAAATGTTAGAATATTGTTATAATTTAGATTTTCGTTGATCTATTATATTGTTGATTTATAGATGATGAATTTTTGTTTAAATATTAAACAAGCTATAGTAAACTGGCATGATAAACTGGCTAAGGCTAAGATAAACAGGCATGGTAAACAATGTATTTTTTTTAAAAGCAAATCTAATCAACTCTACTTCTAACTTCAGAAATTTTCCTGTGTTTTTTTGTCCTTTGGTTGCTACATGGTCTCTCCTTTCTCCTCCTTTTATTATTACATTTATCTTGTTAGTCAAACAAGATATCTGCCTGCAAAAGCTAATAATATCCAACTATTTCTTTCCTTAGCTATGGTCCCTTTCTCCTTTCTCTTACCCCTTTTGAGCTCTTTTTTCGTTTTGGGTATTACTTGCTGCGTGCAATCTGCATTGCTTGCTGCTGTATGTATGTGCACAGTGGGATTAATCTCATGAAAGAAACTACATTAAATGCCGCGAGCAGAGTTGCAAGCAAGGACATGTTCAATGAAGAGCAATCTTGAAGATATGTACTGTCTGTTGAGTTACAGTGGCTCCTCCTTGGACGTTAGTGAAACCCCAATGAACTTTTTCTCTTTCTCTTTTACCCCCGCGGGTTTGCCTTTTTAGGCCAATCCCTTCTGCTTCGGGTTCATTAAATTATATAAACAAACAATTGGTATTTGTGGTACATGAAAGCAACAACAGTGTCATTTAAAAGGAATGGGTTTTGTAGAGAGGTTAAATGCTTTGAATGTTTTAAGTTCTAAGGGTCACACGCAACGACACAAAAAGGCACAGTGGGCAGAGTTTACAGCATAGAGAGAGGGTTATTTGGTAAGACGTGTACGTAAATATTAAATTGAACAGGTTGGATATTACCACTCTCAAGTGGAATTGTGGAATGCTTTTTCGGTTTTTTTGGGTTTTCCCTCCTATATTCCTTTTCTTTGAAGTATCTTTGTGAACAATGGCCTTATTATTTTAGTTATTTTTTATTTAGATTCAGAGGCTCATAGGCATTCTTTTTAAGTGGGCTTCCCCCTCCTTCTTTGTCCACCAAAATAACATAATAACTACTCTCTTACTCAAGCTCATTGCAACTATTTTGAGATATCTTTTTTACCTCTTCTACCATCCATGAAATTTCCTCAGAACTTTAGTTGGAGGAACAATGCACTTCGTCGCACCATTATCCCAGATGTTCTAGCTCAAAATGATAATCCTTGTTGCAATTGTAATGTTTCTTCCTTTAAGGTTAAGTGTGATGAATTGCATCGTCCCTCTAACTAAACCTATGAAGAAATTCTATGGATGGTGAAAAAAGAAGAAAAAATATCACGGATTAATTGCAGTGAGCTTGAGTGAGAGTAGTTGTTGCTATGTTACTTTGGTGGATAATAAAAGAAAGAGAAGCCCACTTATAAAAAGTGGCTTTGAGCTCCCTTGAATGCAGATCATTGAAGATCTTGAAGATGAAGATCTTCAATGATGAAGATTCTTTACGTACATAAAAGATGAAGATCTTCAATGATCTGCATCCAAGGGAGCTCAAAGCCACTCTTTATAAATGGGTTTCTCTGTCTTTCACTATCCACCAAAGTAACATTGCAATAACTACTCTCTCACTCAAGCTTACTGCGCAATCAATTCGTGATATATTTTCTTCCTTTTTTACCATCCATGAAATTTTCTCATAGGTTTAGTTAGAGGGACGATGCACTTCATCGCACCATTATCCGGTTGTTCTAGATCAAAATGAAAACCCTTACTGCAATTGTAATGTTTCTTTCTTTAATGTTTGAGTGTCTACATTTTTTTTCCATTTTGGTTTGCTTTTATATATATTTTGGTGGAATATATTAGCTTGCGTGTGCTGTATTATTGTTTCGTGAGTTGGTTGTCTGAACTTTTCTCTCCTTTCCCTTATTATTATCCCTTTCTTTTTTTTTTCCTGAAAATGATTTGAAGTCAAAGAATGAATGAAAGAAAAAATATAACAGAACAGGTGGGAGTTTCGGTGAGGGATTTTTGTTTTCTTCTAATTCCTCTCCTTTTTTGTTGAGCTTAGATTAAATATAAAAATAAAATATAAAAAATGAAGATTTCTAAAAGTGTTGTGTTTTATTCATTTTGATTCGTAGTTAGGATTAAAAATCAGTGTCTCTTTGTCGATGTGATCCGTGAGTGATTAGTTAGGGACTATGTTGCCTATTTAAATTTGAGTTAACATGGTGTTCTCAGTCACTGAGGCTAATAAAGAAAGAGAGAACACCATAAGCTCAAATTTAAAAAGGCACCATAAACCCTAACTAATCACTCACCGATAACAACAAAGAGACATTGATTTCTAATCCTAACTACGAATCAACATGAATGAAACACAACACTCTAAAAATTATATTTTATATTTATATTTAATCTAAATTAATAAAAAAAAAGGGAGATATAAAGAAAACAAAAACACTTCTCTTGCCCTAAACTACTGTCTGTTCTGCTATATTTTTTCTTTCATTAATTTCCCAAAATAAAAGCAAAGGGATAATAATAAAGGAAAAGAGAGAAAAGTTCACACAGCCAACCCACGAAGCAATAACAGGGCACACACAAGTTGATATATCTCACCAAAATATATAGAAAAAAATCAAAAGGGAAAAAGAAAAAAAGGTAGACACTAACCTTAAAGGAAGAAACATTACAATTGAAACAAAGATTATCATTTTGAGCTAGACCATCTGGGACAATGGTGCGACGAAGTACATGGTTCCTCCATGGATGATGGAAAAGGTAAAAAAGATATCTCAAAATGGTTGCAATGTGCTTGAGTAAGAGAGTAGTTATTATGCTATTTTGGTGGACAGTAAAAATGGGAGAAGCCCACTTATAAAGAGTAGTTATAAGCTCCCTGAATCTAAATAAAAAATAACTACGAATCTATATAAATTATTTATTATTTAACATATTTTTTACTCAACCACAACACACACGGCTTGAAAAACTTTTGGATGTAGTTTCGACACAGCTAATTATGATTTTTTTATTTAGAAATTTTTAAATAAGTGCAACACATATGTCTAGTGTATTGATGTTCGCCATATGTCAAATACGAAAACACGACAATGTCACAAAATATTTATACACTAATATCGTATGAAAATTAGGGTACTCAAAAGAAATCTTGATGCATGTGTGTTTTTAATTTTTTTTTAGTAGAACCGAATATTTCTCACTAAAAATAATCATCAATTCATTCACGTACTAGTTAAAGAAATAAAGAATCTTTATCACCTCACTTTGATCGGTTGGGTTTTCTTTTAAGTATGAAATTATAAATACTGTGAAACTATTGACAGTCTCCATATATTGTCTATCTACATACTCTCCCATCAAATTTTAAAATGCATTTTTTAGAATAAAAAATATAAGACCAACAAGCAATGCAAACGAGTTAGGTTGATATTGATGGTTGACATTAAATATAGTTTAATTGTGATTCTTCTTTCTGCATGTATTTAATGCACTTGTCCTTGTTCTAAAATAAAAATGAAAAAGAAAGCTAAGCAGAGAAGGTAGTGTAGTCATAGGGACGAAGGTATCCAGTCACAGCCACAGGCCTCTGGCTCGGTCTTTATCCCTCAAATCCGATTTTGCCACGTCGCTTTAAATTTACAAAATGAATATATATTGGGTTTCTACTAAAAGTAAACATTTGTGGCTATTTAGTCATTCTAAATCTTTTATATTCCAGGCTTCTAGCGAATCATCATCCAATCGCATATCCAATGTTCTCTTAGAACTGATGAAACCACGCTAATCATCCCTTGGTGAAGACATTTAGATCTCAAAACACTCTCACCCAAAGCTTATTTAATATATACAAGAGTTACATGAATTCCCTGTCACCTCCACCGAATTCTTGCACCATGGACAGTTTGATGGCCAAAGGGTCCCAATTGCAAATCCCAAGGGGCTTTCAATTTCTCCAATTATTGCCAACCTCACCTTTCATTTGGGATCACAATCCGCCACAGATCCATCTCTATGACTCCCTATTGTGTCAAGTCAATGTGTGGATCCTCCACGGACAAGTAAGAGGTATAATGACTAAATAGCCTCAAATGTTAAATTTTACCAGAAACCCAACATAAATTCAATTTATATGTTTAAAGTGACAAGTCAAAATCTGATTTGAGAGTCTCCTTTGTCTTTCTATACACTTTCCCTTCCTTTATAAAATGCATTTTTGAGAATAGAAAATAGAAAACCAAGGAGGAATGGAGACTAGGTAGGTTGATATTGAATGTACGCAGTTTAATGCATTTGCATGTATTTAATGCACTCGTCTTTCTTCTGGAATAAAAAAGAAAAATAAAGTTAAAGAAGAGAAAAAGCTGGCTTGGACTATGTACAATGTAGACATAGACTACAGTGATATATGTTGCTGCAACGTTAGTTTTTTTTATCAAAGTTCAACTTTTCTAGCGTTTTTTAAATATACATACGCGGCTAATATTATTTAAATAACAAAATTGAATAATGTACAAAAATATAATAACATATGGGTATACATAAATTTTATGCACTCTACATATACACTTATATGTTATATTTTTATATGTTGTCTAACTTTATTATTTAATCATAATGTTCAAATAACATTACATATACGTACATACCTTGACTCCTTAAGCAAAATATGAAATTGGACAACAGAAATGATTTTAATATCAAAGATTAAACCTAATTTTAACCTTTTCCTCTTGGTTCACATACATGTAGTGGATTTTTTAGTGAGTAAAATAAATTGTTACTTGTAATTCGAATAAAAATAAAATAAAATTGTTACTTTTGATAAGACTGTTTGTGGGTTTAGTCTCAAAGATACTACATTAAATGCGGTTAGCTTTGGAGCATGAACAGAGACAAGGACCGTATTGGTCTTTATCTTTATCCTTACCCAAATTATTTAAAATACTGTGTAAAATTTATATTTTAAACCCCTAGTCGGATCCATGATAAACTTTGACAAAATCTTGACAGTTTCGAACATTAGACTATCAACGGGGAATTCATATCGTGTTGAGGATTCTTCTGGTAATTGTTTTAAGTTTATATTTGACTTGCATGCCGCAATGAGGTCATACTGCATACAAGTCATCGAAAAGATTAAAAAAAAAGTATGAGAAGAATATTTAACAAGACAATGATAGCATTAACTATAAAACTAATCAAATATCATTTTTCAATTTAATCAATTAATATTAGTTATGATTAAGTATTAAAATGTGTAGTAATTAAAATAAATATTTAAACAATCAGTGAGGCTAGTAAAAAAAAGAGAGAACACTATGTTAGCTCAAATTTAAATAGGCACCATAATTCCTAACTAATCACTCATTGATCACATCAAAGAGACATGAACTTTTAATCCTAACTACGAATTAACATGAATGAAACACAACACTACTAGAAATTCTTCATTTTTTATATTTAATTTAAGCTCAACAAAAAAGGAGAGGGATTGAAAGAAAACAAAAACACTTCCCTCACTGAAATTCTCAGCTGTTCTGTTATATTTTTTCTTTCATTCATTCTTTGAATTCAAATCATTTCCAAAAAAAAATGGATAATAATAAGGGAAATGAGAGAAAAGTTCACACAACCAACCCACGAAACAATAATACAGCATATTCCACCAAAATATATAGAAAAGCATACCAAAAAGAAAAAAAATGTAGATGTAGACACTCAAACATTAAAGAAAGAAACATTACAATTGCAGCAAGGGTTTTCATTTTGATCTAGAACATTCAGGATAATGGTGCGATGAAGTGCATCGTCCCTCTAACTAAACCTATGAGAAAATTCCATGGATGGTGAAAAAGGAAGAAAATATATCACGAATTGATTGCACAGTAAGCTTAAGTGAGAGACTAGTTGTTGCTATGTTACTTGGATAGTGAAAGACAGAGAAACCCACTTATAAAGAGTGACTTTGAGCTCCCTTGAATGCAGATCATTGAAGATTTTCATCTTTTGTATACGTAAAGGAAAGAAGCAATTTTTCATCTTGGTCAAGTTTTTTTTAATCTTTATTCTTATTTGTGCTATTTTTTCAATTTTCATGATTATGATAATTTTTAAGATAGCAGAAATGAGAATAAAGATAAAAAAACTTGACCAAGATGAAAAATTGCTTCTTTCCTTTACGTACACAAAAAATAAAGATCTTCGATAATCTGCATTCAAGGGAGCTCAAAGACACTCTTTATAAGTGGATTTTTCTCTCTTTCATTATCCACCAAAGTAACATAACAACTACTCTCTCACTCAAGCTCACTGCAATCAATCCGTGATATCTTTTCTTCCTTCTTTTTGCACCATCCATAAAATTTTCTCATAGGCTTAATTAGAGGAACGATGCACTTCATCACACAATTATCCCGGATGTTCTAGATCAAAATGAAAATCCCTGCTGCAATTGTAATGTTTCTTTCTTTAATGTTAATGTTTAAGTATCTATTTTATTTTTCTTTCGGTTTCTTTTTCTATATATTTTGGTGAAATATATAAGCTTGCATGCGTGGGTTGAATATGTGAACTTCTCTCTTTTCCTTTATTATTATCCCTTCCTTTTTTTTCTGGAAATGATTTGAAGCCAAAAAAAAGGAATGAAAGAAAAAATATATCAGGTGGGAATTTCAATGAGGGAAGTGTTTTTGTTTTCTTTCAATCCTTCTCCTTTTTTTGTTGAGCTTAGATTAAATATAAAAAAATGAAGAATTTCTAGAAGTGTTATGTTTCATTCATGTTGATTCGTAGTTAGGGTTAAAAATTCATGTTTCTTTGTTGCTGTATTCCATAAGTGATTAACTAGAAATTATAGTGTCAATTGAAATTTGAGCTAACATGGTGTTTTCTCTCTTTTTTTACTAGCGTCACTGATTGTTTAAATATTTATTTTAATTACTACACATTTTAATACTTAGTCATAACTAATATTGCTTGATTAAATTTAAGAATGATATTTGATTAGTTTTATAGTTAATGCTATCATTGTCTTATTAAATATTACTCTCATACTTTTTTTTATCTTTTCAGTGACTTGTATGCAGCATGACCTCATTGCGGCATGCAAGTCAAAGATAAACTTAAAACAATTACGAGAGGGATACTCAACACGATATGATTTTCCCGTTGATAGTCTAATGTTCGAAATTGCCAAGATTTTGTCAAAGTTTGTCATGGATCCGACTAGGGGTTTAGAATATAAATTTTACATAGTATTTTAAATAATTCGGATATGGATAAAGACAAAGACCAATACGGGTCCTTACCTCTGTTCATGCTCCAAAGCTTACCGCATTTAATGTAGTTTCTTTCAGATTAAACCAACAAACTAGTCCTATCAAAAGTAACAATTTTATTTTATTTTTATTCGAATTGCAAGGAAAAGGTTAAAATTAGGTTTAATCTTTGATATTAAAAACATTTTTATTGTCCGATTTCATATTTTACTTAAGGAGTCAAGGTATATACGTATATGTAATGTTATTTGAACATTATAATTAAATAATAAAGTTAGATAACATATAAAAATATGACATATAAGTGTATATGTAGAGTGCATAAAATTTATGTATACCCATGTGCTATTATATTTTTGTACATTATTCAATTTTGTTATTGAAATAATATTCTTAGCTAATCACTCACTGATCACACCAACAAAGAGACATGAATTTCTAATCCTAACTACGAATCAACATGAATGAAACACAACACTTTTAGAAATTCTTCGTTTTTTATATTTAATCTAAATTCAACAAAAAATGAGAGGGATTGAAAGAAAACAAAAACATTTCCCTCACTGAAACTCTCACCTGTTATATTTTCTCTTTCATTCCTTTTTTTGGCTTCAAATCATTTCCGGGAAAAAAAGAAGGGATAATAATAAAGGAAAAGAGAGAAAAGTTCAAACAGTCAACCCACGAAGCAATAATACAGCGCACGCAAGCTGATATATTCCACCAAAATATATAGAAAAGCAAACCAAAAGAAAAAAAAAAAGTAGATACTTAAACATTAATATTTAAGAAAGAAACATTACAATTGAAGCAGGGGTTTTCATTTTGATTTAGAACATTCGGAATAATTGTGCGATGAAGTGCATCGTCCCTCTAACTAAACTTGGTGCAAAAAGAAAGAAGAAAAGATATCACGAATCGATTGCAGTGAGCTTGAGTGAGAGAGTAGTTCTTGCTATGTTACTTTGGTGGATAGTGAAAGAGGGGAAAATCCACTTATAAATAGTGGTTTTGAATTCCCTTGAATGCAGATCATTTAAGATCTTCATATTTTGTGTACGTCAATGAAAGAAGCAATTTTTCATCTTGGTCAAGTTTTTTATCTTTATTCTCATTTCTGTTATCTTAAAAATTACCATAATCACGAAAATTGAAAAAATAGCACAAATGAGAATAAAGATAAAAAAAACTTGACCAAGATGAAAAATTGATTCTTTCTTTTACGTACACAAAAGATGAAAATCTCCAATGATCTGCATTCAAGGGAGCCTAAAGCCACTCTTTATAAGTGAGTTTCTCCCTCTTTCACTATCCACCAAAGTAACATAGCAACAACTACTCTCTCACTCAAGTTCACTGCACAATCAATTCGTGATATATTTTCTTCCTTTTTCATCATCCATGGAATTTTCATCATCCATGGAACTTCATCGCACCATTATCCCGGATGTTTTAGATCAAAATGAAAACCTTTGCTGCAATTGTAATGTTTCTTTCTTTAATGTTTGAGTGTCTACATTTTTTTCTTTTGGTTTGCTTTTCTATATATTTTGGTGAAATATGTTGTATTATGGTTTTGTGGGTTGGTTGTGTGAACTTTTCTCTTTTTTCCTTTATTATTATCCTTTTTTTTGGAAATGATTTTAAGTCAAAGAATGAATGAAAGAAAAAATATAACAGAACAGGTGAGAATTTCAGTGAGGGAAGTGTTTTTGTTTTCTTTGAATCCCTCTCCTTTTTTGTTGAGCTTAGATTAAATATAAAAATAAAATATAAAAAATGAAGAATTTCTAGAAATGTTGTGTTTCATTCATGTTGATTCGTAGTTAAGAATGGAAATCAATGTCTCGTTGTCGATGTGATCAGTAATTAGCTAGGGACTATGGTGCCTATTTAAATTTGAGCTAACATAGTGTTCTCTCTTTTTTTCACTAGCCTCACTGAGTGTTTAAATCTTTATTTTAATTACTACACATTTTAATATTTAGTCATAACTAATATCAGTTAATTAAATTTAAGAATGATATTTGATTAATTTTATAGTTAATGTTATCATTGTCTTATTAAATATTCTTCTCATACTTTTTTTATCTTTTCGACGACTTGTATGCAGCATGACCTCATTGCTGCATGCAAGTCGAAGATAAATATAAAACAATTATGAGAGTGGTCCTTAACACGATATGATTTCCCCGTTGATGATTTACTATTTGAAAACTATCAGGATTTTGGCAAAGTTTGCCATGGATCCGGCTAGTAATAAAACTATTAAGGATTAATTATGTTTTTGGTCCCTGTAAAATTTGAAAGTTTAGTTTTAGTCCCTACATAAAAGTTTTAGTCCCTACAAAATTGTAAAATTAGGTTTTAGTCCCTGGGTGGGGTGAGGGTTGACTAGGCTGAAGTGGCGCTGACGCGGTGCGCCATGTGGGATGCCACTGGCATAACTCAGAACCCAACCCAGACCCACGATCCGACCCAAATTATGACCCGACCCGTGTTTTTTTTTTCTTTTTTTTTTTAAAAACCGGTCGAGCCATAATTTGGGTCGGGTCATGGGTCTGGGTTGGGTTCTGGGTTATGCCACGTGGCATCCCACGTGGCGCACCGCGTCAGCGCCACGTCAGCCCAGTCAACCCTCACCCCACCCCAGGGACTAAAACCTAATTTTACAATTTTGTAGGGACTAAAACTTTTATGTAGGGATTAAAACTAAACTTTCAAATTTTACAGGGACCAAAAACATAATTAACCCAACTATTAAATTTATATTAATAAATTATTTTAAATAAAATATCACAAAAATGACATTAACTTGGTGGTTAAGAGTGACCTTTTTCTTCATTAGCTTGAATGCACCATGGACAGACTTGTGCAAGTGACTCAAAGATTAATCTCAGATTATCAATGAGAACAAGTGGAGAAAAGAGTTGATGGTCCTGACCTCGTTTCCTGTAAAAAAAAATAAAAAATAAAAATTATAGAGCATTTTCAAGATAAAATAAAAATGAAAACATCTAGTAAGAGTTTAAACTCTTCACATTAGAAAAACATAAAGGATGATAGGGGATGTTACAAGGAACCTGTTCAAACAAAAATGGCGTCTCAATGTAGTCTCCATTTGAGTGAACATTCTCCTCCAATTCCCTCTCTTCTGAAAGAGCTTGGCCATGATTTGAAAGTAGAAAATCACATGCCTGAAACCCACAAAACTATATCATACATACTGGAGAAAAAGTATATAAGAAGTATTTTGGGTGCTTTTTCAGCCATTCACCAGGGA
Organism: Nissolia schottii; assembly: GCA_003254905.1. Lineage (NCBI taxonomy): Eukaryota > Viridiplantae > Streptophyta > Magnoliopsida > Fabales > Fabaceae > Nissolia > Nissolia schottii. The sequence continues at coordinate 1,040,548 of QANU01095819.1, read as the reverse complement.
CTTTCATATATTTTTCTCTGGAGACCCTTAATTTAGGGTTTCGAAGCTAAAAACTTGAAAATGAAAGCTGACGAAGCAATGACTAACGTAGAGCAACCAGATTGAGATAAAATAAATTATTTCGTAATAAAACTGAAATCCCATGAGCACCAACCCAATCCCTGAATCAACCACAATAATCATACATTTAAAAAATAAAATGCAGAACGTGTTGAGATTTGATTTGATTTGATTTCAAACGGAGAGAAGATATGAACTGAGATTATATCAGAGTCACAAACATATATCTCGCAAACATGGAGATGGAAATTCATATCCCTTTTTGTTCTTTCAATAAAATCTAAATAGAAATCGAAGCACGAGCAGGTCTACGAAACATATTAAGAATAAGCTTAATAAGGTGATTCAGACTTGCCGAAAGCACCAAAACTGATTGTAAACAAAGACGCTGCTGCAGAGAGAAAAAGAGACAAAGGAAGGAAGGAAGAAAACAAAAATAAACAGAAAGTGGGGTTTGTGCATTCAATAAAACGTGAGGAAGGGTATTTTGGGGGGAGGGGCAGTTTTGTCCTTAAATTAGGCAACCCCGGTAACAATATCAAATGGGCTCTTATAGCCCATTTGTTTCTGTTTAATAGTTAGGCACAATAGTTAACCTACGAATGGATTATCAGATCAAATGGGTTATCGAACCCAACAAAAAACAACAAACCAAATTGGTGAGGACTGAAACGGTGTATATTTAACTGTTTTCATGATTGTTTTTATGCTTAAGAATAGCTACAAGAAAACTACACCCTTAAATGTATTACACCCATATGATAATTCTCATAGGAGGTTCCTCAAGAATAATCATATTAAAAACCACAACTACACCCATCTTAACAGGAAAATCGGCGCTTGAATTGGTTTCACACAAGACATGATGTAAGGAGATGTCTCAATCTTTAGTCAACCAAAACTGAATGTCCAAAAACGAAGTATGAAGTATGAAGCGTCAAGCAAATCCATTTAAAAAAAATACCACTTAGAATTTAAGTTGTTTCTTACACATAAAAAATTATTATAAAATTAGACATGTACTCAATTTATGCTATATAGTAATATTTTGTTTAATTATAAGTGTGTGTATGTTAAATTCGTTGATTAGCAGTTGAACTCACGTTAAGAGCACAAATGTTCAAGAAAAATGCAATTGTTAGGAGGACATGATTTTAGTAATTGATAGCATTTGAGAATAGAAATAACTTTGATGGTTTTATGTGGCTAAGCAGGAGTTTTTAAAGAAAAATGAAACTTTCTTTTGAAAGGTTATCTCCTTAAATTCAGGGAGACAAGTTTCCAAAAAAAAGAATCTTTAAAAATAGAATATTGATTGAAAGGATATAAGCTGTAAATAGTGAAAGGAAAAGGAGGTCACACACTAGATTTATACCGATTCCATTCCTAAGAGTTAAGAATCTACTTCTAATTCTTCAAGCACTTATTTCAATATTCTTTCACAAGACTTCCGAATTACAAATACCAATTAAAAAATAACAAACTCTCAAATGGTTCTAGATCAAAAAGAAAAACTCTCAAGAACAAATAACAAACAAATAGTTCTTCCATAAATGCTCTCTTCCTTTTTCACTCTCTAAGTCTCTCAAGTATTAGAACTTCTCTCACAAAGAAACAAAGTTTGAACAAGGAGATTATATAAAAAATTTCAGATTGAATTTTGAGAGGAGAAAAAAGAATAGAATAATGGCTTAAGGTTGCAAGTATAATAACAGGCTTTGTGATTCTTCTCTTTTTCTACTCTGATAGATCACATCATTTTCCTTTTTATAATCCGAAAATTCTAACCATTTTCAATTTGAATTTCAGAACGCTTGTAAGTGTAGGTGAGCTGCCTTCTTCTCATTTGCTCATACATATTCTTTTGTACCAAAAAAAATCCTTTTGTTCATTGTGTAAATTTTTCTTTGTTTTTTTTTTCTGACGTCTTTTGCTGCAACACGTTTTTCTCTTCCCAAGAATTCTACTTTCTTATTATTCTGTCACGTCCCTTTTTTCTTTGCTGCCTCCTGTACTTGTGTTGCTCATTTGCTTGTCCTTTCTTCAATTTTCGAAAATCTTCCTTTTATTTGTTCTTTATCAAATCTGATGCTTCCTTTCATTCCTCTTTATTTGTGTCACCGTACAGGGAGCATATATTTTCCTTTCTTTGCTTTTAGAAAATCAGCAGATAGGATATATATATATATATATATATATATATGTGTGTGATTTTTATTACATGTACATTAAAAATTATACATCATAATACATCTCATACTTATACATATAAAATTTGTATTTTAATTTATGTAATATTTGTGCACTTAATTAAATATAGTTGAGAGTATTATTTATAAATTTATAATGTTTATGTACTTATGAAAATAAAATTTATATATTATTAATAATATATATATATAAGTGTATAAAATTGAGTATACATATAATATTTTATATATATATATATATATATATATATGCATATATGCACTTCTTCACACCTACACGTTGCTTTTGCTAGGTCTGACGCGGCCTATGAGGAAAAGTTTCTCACCTTTTTCGTACACATTTCAAAGATTAGTTCCCCTTCCTTCTTTTTTGAAATATTTTTCGGCCTGTTATATATTTCTCTTTCTTCTATTGGCTGACATCCTTTCTTTTCTTCAGTGTTCTTCCCTATGCTGCATCACCTTTTGCTTTTTGACTTATCCACATACTTCATTTGACAGCATCCTAAGCTTTTCATTTTCCTTTCTTTGCAACTGCTTATCTTTTTACTTTTGGGTCGTGATATATGGGCTTTAGGCGGTCCATTTTACATTTTGTAATTTTCAAGAAGTATATTGGGCCTTTTACTTTTGAGCTTCGGCTGCTTCATTTTGTTCTTTTGGACCGTGAACGATTGTGGGCTGCTCTGTGGTGGGTTTCAGACTGCCTCATTTTTATTTCTCAAAAAAATAATGGATTGTGCCTTGCATAACAGATTATTCTTTTATTTCTTCAAAAAAAGATTTGGGTCATGAATCAAAATAATTTATCCTAAAAGACTTGTGCACATACAAGAATATTTATATAATGTTTGTCATCATCAAATTAATTATTGCAAATTGAATCAACAAAAGGAAAGAAAAAAAAAACCTCATCTCTAAACATTTAAATGAAAAACAAATTCATAAAGAAAAGTAACTCTTGTAATTATATTATTCGAAAGAAAGTGATCAGGAATTAGTGACTGCAAAGCAAGTTTGCAAACTCACAAACTTGCAGCTAGGTAGGTAGGTATATGGTGTATGTCTCAGAGGAGAGGTCTTAATCAGCAAGTGAGAAATCATGGCCATCCGATCATTGCAATTTGCATGATGCCGACAACGTTAAGAGAGAGAGATGCAATGTCATTGGCATGATCATGAGAGATTTGAGAAGTTACACGCATGCACCTACCTCACAATGAACATGCCCGTCGATTTTCATCCCTTCAGTTTTGGCACGTTGAATAATTGAATTGTGTTAGTTGGATTTATTCGTCTTGGCACGAGGTGGGTTTACTAGTAATTTATTTATTAGGTAAAATTTTTATGAGACATACATTTTTTTTCAAAATTTCATTTAATAAAAGATAGTTAATGAGTTAAGAGAATGTTTGATAATCAATAAATATAAATAACATTTTGTTTGATATATTAGGTCTTGAAAATGTTTTAAATTTAGTTTATGCATTAGGATAAAAGTTAATGTCTTACATTGCATGGGCTGACTTGATGAAAACTTTTATAATAAAACGTGATTTATTATTGAATATTTTGGTATTGGCTCACCATATGAATTTGTGTCTTGCCTATAACAAGCACATGCACTTCATGCGCATATGTTTGTCTATTGGACCTTTTATTTTGATCTTAACTTTTTGGACTCAATTTTTTTATAGCCATTAGACAGATACCTGTTAGTCCAACATATTTTCTTTATGATCGTTGGAGCTTGTTGTTGGGCTAGTCTTGTGACTGTTTGGGACAACTCAAATCCTAAGCAACATTTGATCTATTTAAGACCGCACTCACTGAGATTAAATACAATCATCAGCTTACAATATCTCTATCTCCTTTTTCTTCCTATGCTATTTTCGCAACATGTCTCTGCTGCTCTTTCTGTGTTCTTGAACGAGTTTTCGCTGCTCAGTATTTTGGTGACTGTGGTGGACAAGTTGTCTATGTGATTCACATTTAATCTTTGAGGGTTTTTCGTGATGGCTCTCCACCAGGGACAGAGTCAGGATTCAATTAATGAGGGGGCCAAATTATAATAATTAAGAAATTAAATATTTGAATTAAATTTATAAGTTCAAAAATTAAATATATTATATATTTATTAAAGTTGAGCCCAATGCTCCTTCATATTATAAAACTCATCAATAATTGAATCAATATCAAAATTTTCAGCAATTTTTCTTTCAATATAAGTGACTAAGCAATCACCCAAGAAATCATCTTTCATCTTGTTTCTAAGTTTGTTTTTGACAATATTCATAGTTGAAAATGATCTTTCACTTGTAACTATTAAAATAAAAAGTTAATATTAAGTGAAATAAGTGATCAATCAAATAGTACGTGTCAGGTTTTTCTGTCTTCACTAATTCTTGGCATAGCGTATCCTGGTCAATGAATTGGAAATTAGTGGAATATTAATATTATAATGCTTAATATTTTATTTTGTTGTCCCACTTCTTTATTTGCCAGGACTATGAATTGTATTTTGGGCCAATTTTAGTTCCATGGAACACCCCCCCTCCCCCCGGCACACATTAGTATTTTAATACTATTAGCATATAAAAATAAGTTATGATATGACAAAACGAAATTGCTAAGATCCTGTGGGCACTGACCCTACGGTGGAGGCTACCGCGATGTGCATGGTATCCCCAAAATCCACAAATTTTAATTTTTTTTATGACATTTCTGTCACGCCTTTTTTAGTTTATTCCGCTTTGTGCCCAAACCCCCAATAATTGAATATTTGCCACAAAAGGCTCCCTCAGCTGAGTTAAAAAGACTAAAATGCCGTATCTTATCTCTCGTCCCTTTCTCTCAAACACCAACCACAACAACAACTGCCACCCCTGCCGCCCCCACCCATGGCAACTACCGCAACAGCTTGTGGATTGTTGGGTTTATGGCTCTGACAGCTCCAATGGATGTAACTTGGGTGGAAGTGCTTGCTCTGTGATTGCCTCCTGACTGTGGGTGTAATTTTCCTTGACCTCTACATTTCAATCTCCGCGCCTGGTGCAACCTGCTTAGTCACGATTGGATGGCCAATATGAAGCATATCCGTTGCTCGACGATTTCGGTGGATCCTCCTGCTGAGCTTGCTTCCGTGCTCATTAGTGATGGAGGGATGAGCTAGTTTGTTCTTGTTTGTTTTTTGTTTTCTTCTATTACCAAAAAGCAAATTGCAGAGAGCACAGCAATAACATGGAGAGAGATTTGGAGCGCAATGGCTACGAGGCAGGCCACGACGGTGAAGTGATTTGGTTGTGAGATTGGGCCCATGGGTGATCACGAATTCGCGGTGGAGAGTTTGTTGGCCATGATGGTTTGGTGGCTCGCAGGCGGCGTGCGGTCGCAGTGTTGTGGTGGCTATAGTGGTGGTCTAGTGCGAAACGGAGAGGATTGTGATTTGTCACTATGGCTCGATTTTCGTGATTGTTATGGTGGAGTGAGCGGTGGCTACGGTTGCGAGTTGCTATGGGTTGAGGGTGCATCATGACATCAATGTTGTGGTGGTTGTGCAGGTGGGCGCAGTGGTCTGAGGTATTTGCGGTGGGTGGAGGTGGCAACGGTGTCGGAGGCGGTGGCAGTTATTGTTGTGGTTAGTGTTTGAGAGTAAGGGAGGAGGAGAGGGAATAGAGATAAGGGAGGGCATTTTGGTTTTTTTAACTAAGCCGAGGGGCTTTTGTTGCAAATATTCCATTATTGTGAGTTTGGGCACAAAACAAAATGAACTAAAAAAAAGGTGTGACAAAAATATGATAAAAAAAAGTTAAAATTTGTGGATCTTGAAGGTATCATGCCATGTCCGGCACCATGGTAACTTTCACGTTGATCTTACATACCCTCTGTGGGTTCGTCCTCGCTCTACATCAAATATAAATTTGTAGGGGTGCACACGGGTCGGGTCGGGTAGGACCCGCCAGTGTCACAGACCCGACCCAACGTCCGGCGGGCGGGTCGGTCAGGTAAAAAACACATTTTTTTATGGGTACCTGCCAGACCCGCCACCCGCCCAGGTCGAGTAGGTTTTGGCGGCACACACACACACAGAGCAAACAACAAAGAGCAAAATTAGGGAAAGAGGCTGCGGGGTGGCGGGGTGGCTGCCGGGTGGTCGCGGGGTGGCTTTAGGGTCGCGTGGTGGCTGCGGGAGGGTCGCGGTTTGGCTGCGGGGTCGCGGTATCCGAGAGGAAATCAACGCAAACAGATCGAGCAGCGAAATACCAGAGTAAAAAAGATAACAAACAAACCTGAGCCACACAGCCGCCCAGTCTCAAGCCTTCGAATATCTGGTGAAAGGACAAAGCCGCAACAAGGGGGGTCGCGGTGGCAGACTCGGGGTTCGCGGGGGAGGTGAAGGGGACGAGGCCGGCGGCGGCAGACACGCACGGCAGCAATGGGGTCGCGGATGGGGAGTGGGATGGGTCGGTGGTGGCAGATGAAAGAGACAGAGTGAAAGTGAATGAGTTACAGTGTTACAGGTGCTATATATGCGGTTCGCGGGTCGGGTCGGGTCGGGTTTAGGATTTCGAATCCGAGACTCGACCCGTCTACCTAAGCGGGTTGTTCGGGTCTGACCCGCCAACCCGCCGACCTGCCAAATCCGACCCGCCCGGGTCGGATTGGGTCGAATTTGACGGATCGGCGAGTTGGGTACGACCCATGTTCACCCCTATAAATTTGAGTAGATCAAAAATAAACTTTAAAAATAATATTTAACACAATTTGTAGGCTATCATTTCAATTCTTCTTTGTCCTTCATTATTGCTATTTCGGTGAAGGTCTATACGTAGAGGAATTATTATTTCTATTTTTATCCTGTTTGATTTACTAAAATACACTTAACTATATTCCACAACACTTGTTACCAGTGTGTGTGTGTGTATATATATATATATATATATATATATTCCACAACACAGTTATCATCCCTAATTCATAGTATAGGTGGAGAATAGAGAACAGGAGAAGAGAGGAGGTGGCATCTCAACATCACACGAGAGGAATGGAATGATATACATCCACTCTCAATGCAGGCGCGTTGTCTCTGCCGCATTCCCATTATTTTCACCAAGTATTAAATCTATATATACAAAAACTTCTCTTAAGTACTACCCAATTTGGTGTTACATATCTGTATGCATTTTATTTTGGTACGTGTATATATCTGTATGCATTGGGTATGCCAGCTAATTTTCACCTAACATTCATAGTTTATTTTTGGTCTATATATTAACATATTTGCTGTTAATAAAAGAGAATATTATTCGCAGTTGGCTTCTTTAAATTATTCTTCTTGATATATTATTAACGTTCGTTTCTCTTAAGTCTTTTGTTTTTTACTTTTATATTCGTTCCATATTTGACTCGCAAATAGTAATTAAATAATGTAACATCAGTAATTATTTTCGTTGGTTCATAAAAATATATTAGAAATGGAAAAGGCCTACAAAACTTAACTTTTAACCTATTTATCTTTTTATTTATTTTCAACTATAAATTTATCAATTTTTTATTTTTTTAAATTATAAGTATATGATTAAAAAAAATTAAGAGAACAAATAAGTTAAAAGTTAAGATTTTCAAGTATTATGCATTTAAGTCTAACTGTATTAGCTAGTCAATAATAAACACGTCTAATTAAGAATGCAACACAACTCATTTCTTTCGCATAGGGCAATTTTCATGTAATATTATTATCGCCTTTTTTTAAAATTGTTTAAGTATTATGCGCGCGCACACACGCACGCACGGGTATTTATTTATAATTTCTCTCGTGGATATATGGATAACCACAAATATTTATAGGTATCTATTATTGCATGGATTTTTTTTAAGAAAATTATGAAAACTTTATTTATGATTTTTTATGGTGAAAATTTGTCTTTTTTGAATTAAAATTCATGGACTTAAGATGTAACATATATACATTAAAATATTAATCTATAAACTTCAACCAAATGATATTGACATGTATTATATACATTGCAATCAATAACATCTAATAAAAAATTAAGCTTGTGTAAGAATAGTTAGATAATAGTATACGTAATTGTCACCAAATATCAAATTATGAAAGAATGAAGGTAGACTTAACAAAAATAAATACACTAGTCAAGTTAATCAATTAACAAACAGTCAAACACATGATTCAAATAAGAAAATTTAGAAATCTAACACAAACATTTTGAACACATCCCAACTAAAATTAAATTTTCTTTACTAATATTCCTATATTCCTAAGGTTTTAGTTAAGGTTAGAAAAATGTTTAATTTATATGATTAAAATTAATTTATGCATTTTATATATCGGGTATGGGTAGATATGCAAGAAGTCACCATGCCTACGTCGCATTTAATAAGCGAATATTGAAAATATTTATCCTGTTTATCCAAAAAAAAATTTCCCATGTCTACCCTATCACATATATTACCTGCGGGTATTCATGAGTGCGGCTAAAACTGCAAAGCCTAGCTAAGAACAGATAAAACCAAAGGAAAACCTAGCTACTTGAAGCTAAGAAAATTTATATGAGAGTTAACTATTTAAAATAATTTGACAATACATAATTAAATATTTTTTTAATATTTCAAAAAGTATATCGATTGCAATGAGATTTAAATCACATCTCTAAATCAATTTCAGTGGCTTACCTAATTAAATAATATTATAGTAAATAACAATCAAATTCTTTAAAAAAATCCACCAATAATTTGTACAACATCATATAAAAAGTGCACTATTTATAATTGTGAAACAAAGAACAAATCGATGACTTTGTCACTGCAAGCGTTAAATATATATTCATTATATCCGTGTCTATATATAATGAAATTAGCTACTTGAACTTCATACCCCCATAACTACCTTGTCGGTGAGTAATTTGAAGATGAAAAATATGTTCTAGGTGCCCTAAGAAATATAAAAACGAGTTGCCCTGTCTGTCATTTGAGTCAATAAAATGAAAAAACAAGTTGACCATAAAAAAGGCGTTAAGCATGATTTATAAGAGTTTAATCTCTACGCGCCTAAAGTGAGAGAGCTGGACACAGCTAAATGGGTGTGGTTAGAACGTTGCTATCTTAATTTTGCCCCCTTTCTCTACCCCACTCACTACCTCACTCCGTCTTCTTCAGCCTCTTCTCCAAATCCCAAACAGGTCCTCTTTTAATCCACACTTAACCCCAAAACTAAACTCAACCTCTCTCTCCCACAAACCCAACCACCTTCCTTCCATTCCCTTGTGCTATAGCTATAGCACTCTCTCTTTCTCTCTCTCTCTCGCTCTCTCTCTCTCAAGTTTCTTTACACTAATTTTTAGTTCATAATTCACAGTTTCACTTCAAGCACTCAAGGAAAACTTGGTAACCATGACGGACAGGGTCTACCCTTCAGCCAAGCCCCCCGCCACCAACGGCGGACCCGCCGTTAACGGAGCCAACCCTGCATTTCCGGCAACCAAGGCCCAGCTCTACGGCGCAACCCGCCCTACCTACCGTCCCCAGCCCCACCACCACCACCGCCGTAGCCGCCGGGGTTGCTGCTGCAGGTTCTGCTTCTGGCTGATCCTCATAGTCCTCATCCTCCTCCTCCTGATCGGCGTCGCCGGTACCGTCGTCTATCTCCTCTACCGTCCCCACCGCCCTAACTTCACCGTCACCTCCCTCACCCTCTCCTACCTCAACCTCACTAAGTCCTCCACACTCAACTCAAAATTCTCCATCAGCGTCACGGCCACTAACCCTAACAAACACATCGAATTCTCCTACGATCCCACCGCGATCTCCATCCTCTCCGGCGACGTCGACGTCGGCGACGGCACTGTCCCTGCCTTCGATCACGGCGAGAAGAACACTACGCTGCTGAAGGCGGCGATCTCGAGCTCCGGCGAGGCGCTGGAGAGCGACGCGGCGGCGAAATTGAAGAGCGGGATGAAGAGCAAGAGCGGGCTGCCGCTGCAGGTGAAGCTGGAGACAAAGGTGAAGGCCGAGATGGGGAAATTGAAGACGCCGAAGGTGAGGATCAGAGTCAACTGCGACGGAATTAAAGTCACACTTCCCGCCGGGAAGAAGCCGGCGACGGCGTCCACCGCGAACGCCGCTTGCGAGGTCGACGTCAGGTTCAAGATCTGGAAATGGACAGTTGGATGAACCCCCCAAGATCGTGTGCTTGCTAGAAGGTTTGCCATGTGCTCTGTTTTTTTTTTTTTCCTTTTTAATTTCCATTTTTTTTCAACTTTATTTCTTGCTTTTGCTTCTTTTTTTGTAGCTTCTTTTTAATGCTGAGTTTTATTTTGGTATTTTTTTTCTTCTGAATTTGTTTATATTCGTAATAATTGTTAAGTGCTTGTAATTTGTAAATGGGAAGGAAAAGATTGGGGTAAAATTACATATATATGGCATTTACACAGAGATATTCCCGAAATGTGGGGAGAAAAAATAATTTACGGATGTGTGGGGTTTGGTACTGAAATCGGTCCAGGTTGGACCGATTTCAGTACGCGAAAAAGCAAAAAAAAAAAAAAAAATGGGGGGGGAAATCGGTTAGGGATGGACCGATTTCAGTACCCGAAAAAAAAAAAAAGAAATTATGGGGGTAAAATCGGCTTGCTGTGGACCGATTTCAGTGCCCCGTAAAAAAAAAAAAAAAATTTGGGGGTAAAATCGGTCCATCCCTGACCGATTTCACCCCCCAATTTTTTTTTTTTTTTTTTTGCTTTTTCGCGTACTGAAATCGGTCCAACCATGACCGATTTCAGTACCAAATCCTACACATCCGTAATTTATTTTTTCTCCCCACATTTTGGGAATATCCCTGTGTAAATCCCATATATATATATATATGTAAATGTCCCAAAGATTGGTGGAGGGTTTTAGTGGGCGACAGTTGTTACGTCGTTGTATACAGTCCTATATATTTTTTTCTTCTTTTTTTACAAAGAAGTTTTGTATTTTTCTAATCTTATTTTGTTTGCACTTTTGCTTCATTGTTTGGATTTGTTGCGTTATGGAGTATAATGTTAAGTTGATTGTTTTTACTCAGTGCACCTCTTTGTCATTATCTAAAGGACATTACTTGCAAACTTTTATTCTTTTTAAAGTAGACCATGAAAAGTTTAAAGCTAATTATATCAATATGCCGACAAGTAAATAAATTTGATCACGAAGAGTAATATTAATATTTTTTGTGTAGTGCTTGCTACTGTTGTTACTTGTATGTGTTTAAATGTGGTGGTTTAACATGATCAAGTATGATCAAATTTAAATTTAACAAGAGTATCTATTCTCTACCAAACTTGCCCTTATAATATAGATTAAGAGAGACTTTAATGGGTGACTTAAAGGGAAATGGTATGAAGAAGAAAGGGACAACCAGTAACAAGGTTTTTTTTTTAATTTTTTTTAAAGAAATATTTAATAACTTTTTTACTATTTTATTGAGTATTGAATTCTTTTTTCATTTTTCATTTCAATTTATGCGTTATCAATGAAATAGAAATTGGTTATGTAAAAACAAAAAATGGAAGTGGTCTGCATTAGGCACGTAGTCCTATTCGCATAAGGAAGGTGGGAGTGAAATTGAGTTGGTGAGGTGTGTGGTGTGGTTTCGTATGGCAGTGCCACTAATGATTGATTGTTAATCGCTGTCGCTTTGAAAAACGCCAATGGATGGAGGAAGTGGCAGGTGTTGTGTTCAAATTCATCCACCACCACCACCCACTCCATAAATTTCCGCGTAGTTTTGTTGTTTCTTTCCATTGCTGTCGCTGCCCTCTTCACTCTTCACCGGACTTCAATTATTGTGCTCTCCTCCTCCTTCCTATTCCTAGCCACTTGCGGAGTGGGACCAACTATTAAGAAAATAATTTATTTTGTAAATTTTGTTAAGAAAAATGTTTTGTTTTTTAATAGATATTTTCTTAAATACTATCAAATGAAGTAAAAATTGATTATTTCTTAAGATTTAAGATGTATAACTTAATTTAAGATAATATCAATGCTTTACCCGCTTTAGCTTATCAGTTAATTTAGATTTTACATACAAATTATAATAAATGACAATAAATAATGTACTTTGAGGAAAAAATTATTATTTGATTTTACTTATCATTTTCACATATCAATATACTATTTATGGTTTTTTTTTTAAATTTTACTCCTCACACAATTTTAAACACACTAGAAAAATAGCGTGTGATTAGCGGAATGAATTAATTATATATTAAACAAGAATATTTTGGTAAACATGTTTCATAATTAAGTCAATTTTAAATACCTTCATTTTGATTTTCTATTAAGAATTCGTTTGTGTTCTCCTTGAGATGGAGGTACTCTCTCCAAATTTTTGGTAAATATACCTTTTATAAAAATAAAATAAAATAATTCCAATATAAAAAAAATTCTGTTTTTTTTTTACGGTCGAGTTATTATTTTTCTATTCTGTAGCAAATTTGTCCTACCCTAGACATGTGCAAAACAAGGAGTGGGAGTCACGTTCCTTCCCATGATTTGATCACATGAAAAGGGCATAAGACACGGCATTGGAATAAATCATCCCAATTTTCCTGGCTTGAAGCTAGTACATCAAAGAATAAATTACAATATGCCTGAAAGATGCACGTCAATGCAATCGTTTATTTTTTCTTTTGCATAATCTTTTCCCTTTTTCTTTTGGGGTCAATGGCATACCCAATTCACATCTTCACAAAAACCAAGCTAAAAAAGATCACGATAACCCACAATTGAGTTTGGAGTTAGGATGCAGGCCCAACAAGATTTCTATGTAGGCCTAATACACAGGTCCCTAAACGACTTGTCGTTTTCACTTGTCTCATTGTGTTCTTAACCTGGCGCCAAAAATTCTCGTCCTCTTTCCGTCGTTCACTGTTCTGTCTTTCTGTTGTCACCTGAGACACTTCAAGCTTCATGCTCAATGCCGTTTCTGAGCGCTTCCTCTCTTTCTCTTCGCGTTTCCAACCCACTCTTCTTCTCATCCCACATTCAAACCCTAAACTCACTCCTTCAATCTACCACCTCCACCACACCTGCACCACCCACCTCCAACACCATGAGCTTCTCGATTCCTTCGATTCCCTTCTCCAGCGATGCTTCACTCTCCAACAAGCTCGCCAAATCCACTCCCAATTCTTCGTCACTGCCGCGTATTCTTCCCCTTTCTTGGCCGCCAGGCTTTTAGCCCTTTATTCGCGCTTCGGTCTTGTCTCCGATGCTCGCAGAGTCTTCAATGCGGTTCCTTTTGAGGGTCTACGACACCTTCTTCTCTGGAATTCGGTTATCAGAGCCAATGTCTCTCATGGGTACTACGAACACGCGGTTCAGATTTACGTTCGAATGCGAAAGCTTGGATTTTTCCCTGACGGGTTCACTCTCCCGCTGGTGATTCGGGCTTGTTCCAATGTTGGTGGATATGGTCTCTGCAGGATTGTTCATTTCCAGGCTTTGCAACTGGGTTTTTGTAATCATCTTCATGTGATCAATGAGCTGCTGGGAATGTATGGGAAGCTTGGGCGAATGGCTGATGCGTGCCACCTGTTTGATGGAATGCTTGTGAGAAGCCATGTGTCGTGGAATACCATGGTTTCCAGTTTTGCATTGCACCGTGATTCTCTTGGTGCTTCTAGGATTTTTAAGCGGATGGAGTTGGAAGGTTGGCAGCCAAACTCTGTGACTTGGACCTCGCTTTTATCAAGCCATGCTAGATGTGGCCTTTATGATGAAACACTCGAGTTGTTTAAGTTGATGAGGATGAAGGGGGTTGAAATTAATGCTGAAGCCTTAGCTGTGGTGTTATCCGTATGTGCTGATATGGTTGAAGTTGACAGGGGCAGAGAAATACATGGGTATGTTGTTAAAGGTGGATATGAAGATTACTTGTTTGTGAAGAATGCAATAATAGGCGCTTATGGAAAGCATGAACATCTCGGGGATGCGCATAAATTATTTTTTGAGATGAAGACCAGGAACCAAGTAAGTTGGAATGCTCTGATATCAGCTTATGCAGAATGGGGATTATGCGATGAGGCCTATNTAGCGGTTGGAACTTCAATGAAGATGGGCTAGAACTTGAACCGGTGTTCCCAAGTGATCATCACCATCATCATCAGTCAATGGAGCATGAAGCATTAATGGTTATCTGAGAAAATATGGGTGGTGAGTCATCACAAGAGCATCATGGTAGTGGTGGTGTTGCTGCTGGATCAAGAATAACAACGTGCGAGCCAAACCCTACTAGTGGTGGTGGTGGTGATGATCATGTGGATGTTGCTGAGAGCTTCAAGGGTGTAGGGGGGAGGTTTACTGAATATGAACAGGGATGGGATGTTGGCCACTCTGAATGTGCTGAAGGGGAGCTTGGAACAGGAGCTGGGGCAAGTCAAGCTTTTGATGAACATGATACGAGGAGGAGATCATCATCATCAGGAAGAGAATGCTCAAGTGGCTGATAGTGTTTTTGAGGAGCAGATGATCATGGCGCAGGAAATGCAGTATATGAAGAAAGCCAAGTCCGTAATAGCACATGCATGAGTCTGGACCCAGCAGTCAGAAACCTTGTACTGCTCTTACTGAGAAACAAATATAATGAAGAATTTTTTAAATAAAAGTAATATAACTGAAGTAAATCAATACACTAAGATCGAGAAGGTAATTAATCCCTTCTTTTCGAGTATTGTTGTAATGGTCAATTGCCCATAACGGATAAGGATATTGTTTCTCTAAATACTGTCGTAATTCCATTTCTCTCTGCACTCTGTAAGGGTATAAAGAACAAATTAATATCTTTCTCAAAACCATCATTAAGTAAACGATAATAATAAAAACCTCCCGTATACTCGCTCCAATAGCTCTTGGGAACGTCCATCAAAATGTTTTTGGGCAATAGAATCTTCTAATCTGTAGGGGTGCATAAAAGTAATTAAAATGGAGGTACTAAGAACAAATAAATATAATTCAACAAACATCAAGTAAACAGTAAAAACTTTGCGTGTAAAGACTCCGCTTGCTCTTGAGCATGTCCATCGGCTAAAGAAACAGGATTTCCCCAACTATCGAATAGTACGTATGAAGGGCTTCAATTATAAGTAAATGAATTAGGCAATGGAAGAACGATCAAAACAGAACACAACTAAGCATTAAAATAGAAGCCAAAAGTATTTCTTACTCACCATTTAGCCATCGGTTCACCCCGAGCTCGAGCTTCATCTTCTAGTCTTCAATTTCAANTTTTCCTTTACAACCTTTTATAGCTGACAATCAGCTTATTCAGTTACAGTTTGTAACTAATTCTAACTCCCTAACTAATTATCATATCATAACACAACTTATTCATTATAATGTGATCGATTCAACTTATTGCAGGATATTGAACCAAAAACCGAAAATTTTTGCATGATATGCAAAAGAGCTTCCGTTTTTAATTTAAATGATGAATGTAAGCATTAAAAAAGGACTTTCCATTTACAAAGTAGCATCGGCTTCATAAAATTAATCAACATAAGTTGGTTTGGCAATTCCTATTAGAAAAAAAGCTATAATATCTCTCTACAAAAAGAAAGGAGTGCATGGCTACACAGCAATTTTGGGATTCACATGCACGGTTCCACATCCACACACATAAATCACCGCTGGCTTACATTTCATCAATTGAGGATTACAGACAAGCTACTAACAGAAATAGAAACTTCTAGAAACTAACTTTTAACAGAAAATTACAGCTGGCTAACTGCCAACTATAATAACTAACTTAACCAAATAGATATATTTACTTATTTATCCTTACATCAGGGCTTGGCGGGAACATCGTACTGGATGGCTCCGGAGGTGATTCACTCTCACGTCGGCTACGGCTTCAAGGCGGACATCTGGTCATTCGGGATAACCGCCTTGGATCTTGCACACGGGAGGCCTCCATTGTCCCACTTCCCTCCTTCTAAGTCCATGGTGCTCAAGATCACGAAGCGGTTTCGGTTTTCAGATTTTGATTATAAGGGAGAGAACAGGAGGAAGAAATTCTCCAAGGCGTTCAAGGACATGGTGGCTTCTTGCCTGGATCAGGATCTAGGCAAGAGGCCTAATGCTGAGAAGCTGCTGAAGCATCCCTTCTTTAGGAACTGCAAGTGGTCGGAGTTCTTGGTGAAGAATGTGCTGCAAGGGTTGCCGAGTGTTGAGAAGAGGTACAAAGAAATTGACAAGGTTATGATGCATGCAACGATGAATGATGATGATGATGATGAGTTGGATGGTGAGATGTTAAAGGAGAACTTGAAGCAGAGAAGGATTAGCGGTTGGAACTTCAATGAAGATGGGCTAGAACTTGAACCGGTGTTCCCAAGTGATCATCACCATCATCATCAGTCAATGGAGCATGAAGCATTAATGGTTATCTGA
Source organism: Nissolia schottii (assembly GCA_003254905.1). NCBI lineage: Eukaryota > Viridiplantae > Streptophyta > Magnoliopsida > Fabales > Fabaceae > Nissolia > Nissolia schottii. Next base: position 1,023,833 of record QANU01095819.1, on the reverse strand, counting down.
GAAAATATGGGTGGTGAGTCATCACAAGAGCATCATGGTGGTGGTGGTGTTGCTGCTGGATCAAGAATAACAACGTGCGAGCCAAACCCTACCAGTGGTGGTGGTGGTGATGATCATGTGGATGTTGCTGAGAGCTTCAAGGGTGTAGGGGGGAGGTTTACTGAATATGAACAGGGATGGGATGTTGGCCACTCTGAATGTGCTGAAGGGGAGCTTGGAACAGGAGCTGGGGCAAGTCAAGCTTTTGATGAACATGATACGAGGAGGAGATCATCATCATCAGGAAGAGAATGCTCAAGTGGCTGATAGTGTTTTTGAGGAGCAGATGATCATGGCGCAGGAAATGCAGTATATGAAGAAAGCCAAGTCCGTAATAGCACATGCATGAGTCTGGACCCAGCAGTCAGAAACCTTGTACTGCTCTTACTGAGAAACAAATATAATGAAGAATTTTTTAAATAAAAGTAATATAACTGAAGTAAATCAATACACTAAGATCGAGAAGGTAATTAATCCCTTCTTTTCGAGTATTGTTGTAATGGTCAATTGCCCATAACGGATAAGGATATTGTTTCTCTAAATACTGTCGTAATTCCATTTCTCTCTGCACTCTGTAAGGGTATAAAGAACAAATTAATATCTTTCTCAAAACCATCATTAAGTAAACGATAATAATAAAAACCTCCCGTATACTCGCTCCAATAGCTCTTGGGAACGTCCATCAAAATGTTTTTGGGCAATAGAATCTTCTAATCTGTAGGGGTGCATAAAAGTAATTAAAATGGAGGTACTAAGAACAAATAAATATAATTCAACAAACATCAAGTAAACAGTAAAAACTTTGCGTGTGAGGACTCCGCTTGCTCTTGAGCATGTCCATCGGCTAAAGAAATAGGATTTCCCCAACTATCGAATAGTACATATGAAGGGCTTCAATTATAAGTAAATGAATTAGGCAATGGAAGAACGATCAAAACAGAACACAACTAAGCATTAAAATAGAAGCCAAAAGTATTTCTTACTCACCATTTAGCCATCGGTTCACCCCGAGCTCGAGCTTCATCTTCTAGTCTTCAATTTCAAAATAAGAACAAGGCAACTGTTATAAACTATAAATTCCAAAGAAACTTAGACACTGATTGGCATACATAACAAACTATGGATACATATAGTTATTATCACTAAAGAGATAGTAAAATGAAACCTGAACGTATTTGATTGTGCCTCGAACTCACAATCATTCATAAGATGACAATATTCACAGCGCACCATATTGACGGAACTTCTAAATTCCGACAGAGGGCCTTCATGAATTTTGCAGTAAGGCACATGACGTACGTTAAGATATTCATGAACACGTGCAAAAAAGCATTTCTCAGCTGATGGGTCGGGCTTTTCAAGAGATTCGGGTTGAGCCATAAAGTACAATATATGAAGAGAGCCAACTACATAATAAGAATAGCATGCAACCAGATCCAGCAATCGAAAAACGTTATACTTTTCTTCTTAAGAAACAAATATCAAAGATAAACTTTTAAATGAAAGTAATATAATTGCAGAAAATCAATAGACTAAGGTTGAGAAACTAATTAACCCCTTCTTTTCGGGATTTATTGTAGCGGTTTATAGCCCATAATGGGTAAGGATATTCTTTCTCAAGGTATTCCTGAAATTCCTTTTCTCTTTGTGCTCTGTATGGGAGCAGAAAAAATAGCAAAAAAGACAGAGATATAAAGAACAAATTAATATTTTTCTATAAAGTATCATTAAGTTAAAAAAAAAACTGCCTCGCGTGTGCTCACTCAGATAGCTTTTGAGGACTTGCTTGGGAATATTCCTGGGTAGAGAGTTCTTCTGATCTATGGGGTGCAGAAAATAACAAAAATGGGAGTATTAAAGAACAAAGTTATATATATATATATATATATATATATATAAACCATCGTTAATTAATATATATAAAAGAAAAAGAAAAAGAAAAAAAAACTCGGGTGTACTTACACAGGTGGCTCTCGAGGACTTCCACTTATCGAAGGCTTTCGTCTTCGATTGCAAACAAAAATATATATATTGATGACTTTTGACCATCTCCCAGGCTAGATCTTCCACTATAATCCACAAGATTTTCCCAACTATCGAATGGTACGTATGAAGGGCTTCAATTACAAGTATATGAATTAAGCAATGAAAGAATCATCAGAATAGAACATAGCTAACCATAAAATTAGAAGCCAAAAGTAGTTCTCACTCACCATTTAGCCATCGGTTCACCCGTTTCTAACACCCGAGCTCGAGGTTCATCTTCTAGTCTTCAATTTCAAAATAAGAACAACGCAACTGTTATAAGCTATAAATTGCAAAGCAACCTTAGACACTGATTGGCATACATAACAAACTATGGATACATATAGTTATTATCACTAAAGAGATAGTAAAATGAAACATGAACGTATTTGATCATGCCTTGAACTCACAATCATTCATAAGACGAAAATATTCACAGCGCACCATATTGACGGAACTTCTAGATCCCGGCAGAAGGCCTTCATGAATTTTGTAGTAAGGCACATAATGTACATCAAGATATTCATGAACACGTGCATGCAAAATCCTTATTTTATTTTGTCTTTAGTGTAATAGAGTTAATTGATAGAAAAAGCAAGCAAGGACCTCTTCTCTTGTAAGGCATGTAACAAGTCTTACCAAAATAGTGAAAACTGAAGAAAGTGCAGAGACGATGACGGATAAAGAAAACTTGACCAAGATAGGAAATTGCTTCGCTCCGTTACATACACAAAAGATGAACATTTTCACTGATCTGTCAAGGCACAAGAGTTTGGGCACTTGATTGGTCTTGGTGGAATTTCTTGCCCATGTTGGTAGTGTCTTGTAGTGGTGGGGTTTATTTTTTTTTTTCTTTTGGTTTAGTGTTGTGTTATTTTACTACTATGTATAGGAGTATGACTTTTCTCTTCCCTTCTTTATATCTCATTTACTTTTCAATTTACTGGATCTTGAACATTGCTAGCCTTAGGGTTTTAGACATTTTCTGTTGTTCCAATTGAAAAAAAAGGTAAATTTGAGTAGATACTCCCCCTTATAGATTTTTTACAAATTAATGGGTCTACACAAAACGATATCTAGTGTTATGGTCTAGGGAAAATATTTACATTTGTATGGGCCACAAGTCTGAAATCGCCACTCCTACTGGCAATTTCAGACCTCTGATTATTATTATTATTTTTTTAAAAGGTCTGAAGTAGCTATAGGGTGTGCCGATTTCAGACCTCTGAAATTTTATTTTTTTTAAAAAAAGGTCTGAAATTGCCACAGGGAGTGACGACTTCAGACCTAGAATAATTTATTTTTTTTTAAAAAGGTCTGAAATCGTCACCCTGAATGACAATTTCAGAGATTGAAATCGCCACAACGTGTGGCGATTTCAGATCTGTTTTTTTAGAAAAATTAACAAAGGAAAATGCACCGGGAGAATTCGTGTATAAAAGGGAGGTGGGGGGTTAAAGACCATTGCAAATTCACAATTCTTCTTTCATTTCTCTTCATCAAATTCATCTTCTTCCTCTTCAACATTGTTATTCTTATTTTGCTGATTGAATCACATTTTTGTTAGGGTTTAGGGTTTTTGTTTTGATACGAGAAAAATGGATAAGGGAGGTGTTGCTGCGTATCTATTTTATGATGGTTCAGTTAAAAAAAAATAATATTGAGGGTGTTGAGTTCGATAGTTCACATGATTCAGAGTTCATTATCATTTGTTCGTCCATGTCAAATTTCATACACCCATACATACACCATTCAAATTAGGTAATTAATGATTATTATACGTATACAATACAGTTTTCCAAAATAGATCACAAACTTAAAGGCGTTAAAGCACAAACTTTATGTGCATTCATGCACAAACTTTATTTGGATTACACTACAAACTTATAATTCATAGTTATATGCAATCTGAACTTTATTTAAAAATGCACAAACATTATAAATAGTAATGTACAAATTTTATGCTTATGAATGTACAAACATTACAAAATTATCAGAGTATTTTACAATCTGAACTTTATTTAAAAAAGTGCACAAACATTATATGTAACAATGCACCGACTTTATTCCCATGAGTACACAAACATTACAAATTTGTAGACGATATTCTCAACCCTATTTAATTAAGTGCACAAACATTACAAGCGTTAAAGCACAAACTTTATGTATATGAGTACGAGTGTATGTTTTTGGGTGTACGTATAACAGGTTTCTAAATTGAATTCTTTAGAAGAGAACCTTCTAACGTAGTCTTTGTCAATTTTAATAGTGGCATACCTTGGTTCTTTGGTCCTTTAACAGTTAAAAATACCTCCCTTATGAAAAGAAACATAGGACGGTGCCTAGTAAATTCGCATTGGCTGGAACTTTGAAACAGTGCACAGTAGTGATTTTTTTATTCGATGAACATGTATAATAAAATTTGGATAACAAGTGTATAACTATCTCACAAAAGCACTAATCCCATAAGAATGAGACTCATGTTTTTGTGACAAAATTATACTCTTATTGTTCAAATTTTATTGTACAAATATCATTCTTACTTTTTCCTTGGTGATATCAGAATTATTTGTATGGAAAAGACTTTTTGAGCAAGTATACGCGAGGTTTTTGTTCTTTAGTTAATGATGGTTTATACAAATATTAAATATATATTATTAATTTGTTCCTTATACCTTTAATTTTTTTTAGGTGTATAACTAACGAAGGGGTGTTCATGGGCCGGGCCGGGTTGGCCTATACCCGAACCCGGCCCTATATTTAGACCGGGTCAATTTTGAGGACCCGGACCCGACCCTAGACACGATCATCTTCGGGCCGAGTAAAAATTCGGGTTTAGACCGGGCCAAAGCGGGCCAAAATAAATTTTAAAAAAAATGAGAAACAGCAGAAACAAAAACAGCAAAAACAGAAACAGAAACAGCAAAAACAAAAACAGAAACAGCAAAAACAGAAGGAATTGAAACAGAAGCAGAAACAGAAACAGCATAACAGATGGAATTGAAACTGAAGCAGAAACAGCAAAAACAGCAGAAGCAGAAACAGAAATTGCATAACAGAAATAGGAAAATTGCATAATAGAAATTCAGAATTGATATATTGCATAATTGCAGAAATTACAACAGAATTGTTTATATTATATCCTTGGTTACTTCGTGCATTACATGAGATGCAAAATAAAACACCACCACCACCCGAAATGGAGTGATCTTAAAGATCTAGCAAAATTATTCGGAAATGGTAAGTCTAGTATAAACCACAGCTAACCTCATATCCAAGCAATCATTGATCATCACTCATCAGAATGTTCATCCAAAAATGACAAAGAAAAAAGGGAAACAAAAAAAAAAAGCAATCAAATTACCCTAAAACAGTGGCTTACCAAGGGACGACGAGTGCGAGGCGCGGGAGGCGAGGCGAGGCGAGGCACGGCGCGGGGAGGCGAGGCGCGGGGAGGCGAGGGTTTAGGGTCTGAACTATTGAGTCTCGGACGATGAGCTCTGAATTTCAGAAATAAAAATTGAGAAAAGTGAGATGAGGGCTAGTGAGTGGCCTAGTGAGATAAGCGCTAATTGAGACAAGCCACTAAAGAAAGACATTTGGCCTGCTTAATAAAATTGGGCTGAGAAAAAAGAAACTGGGCTGAAAGACATGGAAAAAAATGGAAATTGGTAGATCAGAAGTGCAGAATCTGTGGAAATAAATTGTGATTATGAAGGAAAAAAATAAAATATGTATAATAATATAGTATAAGGGCCACTGGGCCGGGCCGGGTGGCCCGAGGCTAGACTCGAACCCGGTATAAATTACAATTGGGTTTTTTTCTTAGAATTTTTTTGAAATCGGGTCCGATTCGGCCCGAAGCATGAACACCCTTAACTAACGGTGCTATTGGTTATTTGCGGTGAATATTTTTTTTCTTTTATTTTCTTTCATGTTGGTGAGAGATTAGTATGTTAGGACCATTTTTTAATAACTGCTTAGGGGTGGGAACAGGCCAGGTCAGGACCAACCCTTAACAGGCCAGGCCTGTTTCGTAAATTTTTGGCCTGGGCTTGGCCTGGCCTGTTTAGGAAGCCTGGCCTGGCCTGGAGCCTGACAGGCCTGCCTGATTATTTTTATAATAAAATAAAAGTTGCATTATTTATTTTTCATTTCTTAAATTCACATTTCTAAAAACAAGATTTACTGATATTGTTACCTCATTCACAAAAAATAAAAATAAAAAGAAGAGGGGAACTGCATTTAATGAAGTTTTTAATAATGAATAATGACAACAAAAACTAAATCAAAAGTTTCCCAGCAGAATCTGAAACAAGCCCAGGAATACTATCCCAGCAAAGTAAATGAATGTATCTATGTTTTTTTTATAAATGGCATGCAGTCTCATAAAACTGGACCCTGCACATTAACCCTGCATCTACCCTCTGCACATACCTGAACTTTTTCTTAAAAATAAAATTAAATAAATAGATAAGTAGAGGAGAGTGGGAATGGAGCAACAAATCATGAAACCGTAGCAGTAGCCACAATCCCTAAAAACTATAAAATCATGAGAGGTGTTCAACAATTCCACAAAGAGAGCAGTAGCCACAATCCCTAAAAACTATAAAAGGAAATGAAACAGCTAGACCGAGTGAACAAAGGAAATAGAAAGAAGGAGAAGAAGAAATCAATAAAAGAATTTCAACCAAAAAAAAAAAAGCCAACCGAGAAATTAGAGTTCTGTTTTCTGCTTTCTATTTTTGTAGATCTGAGAAAAATTAGAGTTTTACCTTGCTTGGCTAAACGGGGACGCTGTGAGGGAGTGAGCAAGCGCCGCGACGAGACGAGCAGCTCCACCAGAACCAGCAGCAGCCGAGACGAGACGAGACGAGCAGCCGCAGCGACCAGCAGCAGCATCAGGTGCAGACGAGCCGAGCAGCAGCCGCAGCAGCAGGTGCAGACCAGAGAGAAGGCGCCGTTTGTGTGAGGCAGTCCAAGTGGAGTGAGGCTAAGAATAGAGAATAAGAACAGCAGCAGTTAGGGTTAGTTTTTAAAAAGCAAAATTCAAATAACATAAGTGTACCAGTTGGCCTAATGGTTAAGGTTACTCCTGGTATCATGAAGGTCACGGGTTCGAACCATGTGATATGGGTTTATAGTTTTTAATAAATGGACATGCTCTGATATCAGCTTATGCAGAATGGGGATTATGCGATGAGGCCCATGAAGCGTTCTTGCAGATGGAGAAATCTGATGTTAATCCATCGGTGAGACCCAATGTCATAAGTTGGAGTGCAGTGATTGGTGGCTTTGTTTCTAAGGGCCGCAGTGAGGAGTCACTTGAACATTTTAGGCAAATGCAGCTTGCCAGAGTAATGGCCAACTATGTGGTGATTGCCAGCGTTTTATCAGTTTGTGCAGAGTTAGCGGTGTTGAACCTTGGCAGGGAGCTCCATGGTTATGCCGTTAGGATTCAGATTGATGACAATATTTTGGTGGGAAATGGTCTGATTAACATGTATATGAAGTGTGGGGGTTTCAAAGAAGGGCATTTAGTATTTGATAACACCAAGGGCAGAGACATAATCTCGTGGAATTCATTGATTGGGGGTTATGGAATGCACGGCCTTGGCAAGAAAGCCTTAAGAACTTTTGATGAGATGACTGAAGCTGGAATGAAGCCAGATAACATCACTTTTGTTGCTGTTCTTTCTGCTTGCAGTCATGCTGGACTTGTTGCCGCGGGTTGCAACCTTTTCGATCGAATGGTCACCGAGTTTAGGATTGAACCTATTGTAGAGCACTATGCGTGCATGGTTGATCTTCTTGGCCGTGCTGGACTTTTGCAAGAAGCAAGTGATGTTGTGAGAAGCNTATATATATATATATATATATATATATAAACCATCGTTAATTAATATATATAAAAGAAAAAGAAAAAGAAAAAAAAACTCGGGTGTACTTACACAGGTGGCTCTCGAGGACTTCCACTTATCGAAGGCTTTCGTCTTCGATTGCAAACAAAAATATATATATTGATGACTTTTGACCATCTCCCAGGCTAGATCTTCCACTATAATCCACAAGATTTTCCCAACTATCGAATGGTACGTATGAAGGGCTTCAATTACAAGTATATGAATTAAGCAATGAAAGAATCATCAGAATAGAACATAGCTAACCATAAAATTAGAAGCCAAAAGTAGTTCTCACTCACCATTTAGCCATCGGTTCACCCGTTTCTAACACCCGAGCTCGAGGTTCATCTTCTAGTCTTCAATTTCAAAATAAGAACAACGCAACTGTTATAAGCTATAAATTGCAAAGCAACCTTAGACACTGATTGGCATACATAACAAACTATGGATACATATAGTTATTATCACTAAAGAGATAGTAAAATGAAACATGAACGTATTTGATCATGCCTTGAACTCACAATCATTCATAAGACGAAAATATTCACAGCGCACCATATTGACGGAACTTCTAGATCCCGGCAGAAGGCCTTCATGAATTTTGTAGTAAGGCACATAATGTACATCAAGATATTCATGAACACGTGCATGCAAAATCCTTATTTTATTTTGTCTTTAGTGTAATAGAGTTAATTGATAGAAAAAGCAAGCAAGGACCTCTTCTCTTGTAAGGCATGTAACAAGTCTTACCAAAATAGTGAAAACTGAAGAAAGTGCAGAGACGATGACGGATAAAGAAAACTTGACCAAGATAGGAAATTGCTTCGCTCCGTTACATACACAAAAGATGAACATTTTCACTGATCTGTCAAGGCACAAGAGTTTGGGCACTTGATTGGTCTTGGTGGAATTTCTTGCCCATGTTGGTAGTGTCTTGTAGTGGTGGGGTTTATTTTTTTTTTTCTTTTGGTTTAGTGTTGTGTTATTTTACTACTATGTATAGGAGTATGACTTTTCTCTTCCCTTCTTTATATCTCATTTACTTTTCAATTTCCTGGATCTTGAACATTGCTAGCCTTAGGGTTTTAGACATTTTCTGTTGTTCCAATTGAAAAAAAAGGTAAATTTGAGTAGATACTCCCCCTTATAGATGTTTTACAAATTAATGGGTCTACACAAAACGATATCTAGTGTTATGGTCTAGGGAAAATATTTACATTTGTATGGGCCACAAGTCTGAAATCGCCACTCCTACTGGCAATTTCAGACCTCTGATTATTATTATTATTTTTTTAAAAGGTCTGAAGTAGCTATAGGGTGTGCCGATTTCAGACCTCTGAAATTTTATTTTTTTTAAAAAAAGGTCTGAAATTGCCACAGGGAGTGACGACTTCAGACCTAGAATAATTTATTTTTTTTTAAAAAGGTCTGAAATCGTCACCCTGAATGACAATTTCAGAGATTGAAATCGCCACAACGTGTGGCGATTTCAGATCTGTTTTTTTAGAAAAATTAACAAAGGAAAATGCACCGGGAGAATTCGTGTATAAAAGGGAGGTGGGGGGTTAAAGACCATTGCAAATTCACAATTCTCCTTTCATTTCTCTTCATCAAATTCATCTTCTTCCTCTTCAACATTGTTATTCTTATTTTGCTGATTGAATCACATTTTTGTTAGGGTTTAGGGTTTTTGTTTTGATACAAGAAAAATGGATAGGGGAGGTGTTGCAGCGTATCTATTTTATGATGGTTCAGTTAAAAAAAAATAATATTGAGGGTGTTGAGTTTGATAGTTCACATGATTCAGAGTTCATTATCATTTGTTCGTCCATGTCAAATTTCATACACCCATACATACACCATTCAAATTAGGTAATTAATGATTATTATACGTATACAATACAGTTTTCCAAAATAGATCACAAACTTAAAGGCGTTAAAGCACAAACTTTATGTGCATTCATGCACAAACTTTATTTGGATTACACTACAAACTTATAATTCATAGTTATATGCAATCTGAACTTTATTTAAAAATGCACAAACATTATAAATAGTAATGTACAAATTTTATGCTTATGAATGTACAAACATTACAAAATTATCAGAGTATTTTACAATCTGAACTTTATTTAAAAAAGTGCACAAACATTATATGTAACAATGCACCGACTTTATTCCCATGAGTACACAAACATTACAAATTTGTAGATGATATTCTCAACCCTATTTAATTAAGTGCACAAACATTACAAGCATTAAAGCACAAACTTTATGTATATGAGTACGAGTGTATGTTTTTGGGTGTACGTATAACAGGTTTCTAAATTGAATTCTTTAGAAGAGAACCTTCTAACGTAGTCTTTGTCAATTTTAATAGTGGCATACCTTGGTTCTTTGGTCCTTTAACAGTTAAAAATACCTCCCTTATGAAAAGAAACATAGGACGGTGCCTAGTAAATTCGCATTGGCTGGAACTTTGAAACAGTGCACAGTAGTGATTTTTTTATTCGATGAACATGTATAATAAAATTTGGATAACAAGTGTATAACTATCTCACAAAAGCACTAATCCCATAAGAATGAGACTCATGTTTTTGTGACAAAATTATACTCTTATTGTTCAAATTTTATTGTACAAATATCATTCTTACTTTTTCCTTGGTGATATCAGAATTATTTGTATGGAAAAGACTTTTTGAGCAAGTATACGCGAGGTTTTTGTTCTTTAGTTAATGATGGTTTATACAAATATTAAATATATATTATTAATTTGTTCCTTATACCTTTAATTTTTTTTAGGTGTATAACTAACGAAGGGGTGTTCATGGGCCGGGCCGGGTTGGCCTATACCCGAACCCGGCCCTATATTTAGACCGGGTCAATTTTGAGGACCCGGACCCGACCCTAGACACGATCATCTTCGGGCCGAGTAAAAATTCGGGTTTAGACCGGGCCAAAGCGGGCCAAAATAAATTTTAAAAAAAATGAGAAACAGCAGAAACAAAAACAGCAAAAACAGAAACAGAAACAGCAAAAACAAAAACAGAAACAGCAAAAACAGAAGGAATTGAAACAGAAGCAGAAACAGAAACAGCATAACAGATGGAATTGAAACTGAAGCAGAAACAGCAAAAACAGCAGAAGCAGAAACAGAAATTGCATAACAGAAATAGGAAAATTGCATAATAGAAATTCAGAATTGATATATTGCATAATTGCAGAAATTACAACAGAATTGTTTATATTATATCCTTGGTTACTTCGTGCATTACATGAGATGCAAAATAAAACACCACCACCACCCGAAATGGAGTGATCTTAAAGATCTAGCAAAATTATTCGGAAATGGTAAGTCTAGTATAAACCACAGCTAACCTCATATCCAAGCAATCATTGATCATCACTCATCAGAATGTTCATCCAAAAATGACAAAGAAAAAAGGGAAACAAAAAAAAAAAGCAATCAAATTACCCTAAAACAGTGGCTTACCAAGGGACGACGAGTGCGAGGCGCGGGAGGCGAGGCGAGGCGAGGCACGGCGCGGGGAGGCGAGGCGCGGGGAGGCGAGGGTTTAGGGTCTGAACTATTGAGTCTCGGACGATGAGCTCTGAATTTCAGAAATAAAAATTGAGAAAAGTGAGATGAGGGCTAGTGAGTGGCCTAGTGAGATAAGCGCTAATTGAGACAAGCCACTAAAGAAAGACATTTGGCCTGCTTAATAAAATTGGGCTGAGAAAAAAGAAACTGGGCTGAAAGACATGGAAAAAAATGGAAATTGGTAGATCAGAAGTGCAGAATCTGTGGAAATAAATTGTGATTATGAAGGAAAAAAATAAAATATGTATAATAATATAGTATAAGGGCCACTGGGCCGGGCCGGGTGGCCCGAGACTAGACTCGAACCCGGTATAAATTACAATTGGGTTTTTTTCTTAGAATTTTTTTGAAATCGGGCCCGATTCGGCCCGAAGCATGAACACCCTTAACTAACGGTGCTATTGGTTATTTGCGGTGAATATTTTTTTTCTTTTATTTTCTTTCATGTTGGTGAGAGATTAGTATGTTAGGACCATTTTTTAATAACTACTTAGGGGTGGGAACAGGCCAGGCCAGGTCAGGACCAACCCTTAACAGGCCAGGCCTGTTTCGTAAATCTTTGGCCTGGGCCTGGCCTGGCCTGTTTAGGAAGCCTGGCTGGCCTGGAGCCTGACAGGCCTGCCTGATTATTTTTATAATAAAATAAAAGTTGCATTATTTATTTTTCATTTCTTAAATTCACATTTCTAAAAACAAGATTTACTGATATTGTTACCTCATTCACAAAAAATAAAAATAAAAAGAAGAGGGGAACTGCATTTAATGAAGTTTTTAATAATGAATAATGACAACAAAAACTAAATCAAAAGTTTCCCAGCAGAATCTGAAACAAGCCCAGGAATACTATCCCAGCAAAGTAAATGAATGTATCTATGTTTTTTTTATAAATGGCATGCAGTCTCATAAAACTGGACCCTGCACATTAACACTGCATCTACCCTCTGCACATACCTGAACTTTTTCTTAAAAATAAAATTAAATAAATAGATAAGTAGAGGAGAGTGGGAATGGAGCAACAAATCATGAAACCGTAGCAGTAGCCACAATCCCTAAAAACTATAAAATCATGAGAGGTGTTCAACAATTCCACAAAGAGAGCAGTAGCCACAATCCCTAAAAACTATAAAAGGAAATGAAACAGCTAGACCGAGTGAACAAAGGAAATAGAAAGAAGGAGAAGAAGAAATCAATAAAAGAATTTCAACCAAAAAAAAAAAAGCCAACCGAGAAATTAGAGTTCTGTTTTCTGCTTTCTATTTTTGTAGATCTGAGAAAAATTAGAGTTTTACCTTGCTTGGCTAAACGGGGACGCTGTGAGGGAGTGAGCAAGCGCCGCGACGAGACGAGCAGCTCCAACAGAACCAGCAGCAGCCGAGACGAGACGAGACGAGACGAGCAGCCGCAGCGACCAGCAGCAGCATCAGGTGCAGACGAGCCGAGCAGCAGCCGCAGCAGCAGGTGCAGACCAGAGAGAAGGCGCCGTTTGTGTGAGGCAGTCCAAGTGGAGTGAGGCTAAGAGAATAAGAACAGCAGCAGTTAGGGTTAGTTTTTAAAAAGCAAAATTCAAATAACATAATTATAGTAATAAATATAAGTGTATATAATAATATCAAAAAACCAGTTGGCCTAATGGTTAAGGTTATTCCTGGTATCATGAAGGTTACGGTTTCGAACCCTGTGATATGGGTTTTAAAATTTTTAATAAATGGACATGCTCTGATATCAGCTTATGCAGAATGGGGATTATGCGATGAGGCCTATGAAGCGTTCTTGCAGATGGAGAAATCTGATGTTAATCCATCGGTGAGACCCAATGTCATAAGTTGGAGTGCAGTGATTGGTGGCTTTGTTTCTAAGGGCCGCAGTGAGGAGTCACTTGAACATTTTAGGCAAATGCAGCTTGCCAGAGTAATGGCCAACTATGTGGTGATTGCCAGCGTTTTATCAGTTTGTGCAGAGTTAGCGGTGTTGAACCTTGGCAGGGAGCTCCATGGTTATGCCGTTAGGATTCAGATTGATGACAATATTTTGGTGGGAAATGGTCTGATTAACATGTATATGAAGTGTGGGGGTTTCAAAGAAGGGCATTTAGTATTTGATAACACCAAGGGCAGAGACATAATCTCGTGGAATTCATTGATTGGGGGTTATGGAATGCACGGCCTTGGCAAGAAAGCCTTAAGAACTTTTGATGAGATGACTGAAGCTGGAATGAAGCCAGATAACATCACTTTTGTTGCTGTTCTTTCTGCTTGCAGTCATGCTGGACTTGTTGCCGCGGGTTGCAACCTTTTCGATCGAATGGTCACCGAGTTTAGGATTGAACCTATTGTAGAGCACTATGCGTGCATGGTTGATCTTCTTGGCCGTGCTGGACTTTTGCAAGAAGCAAGTGATGTTGTGAGAAGCATGCCAATTGAACCTAATGAGTGTGTTTGGGGTGCTCTTCTAAACTCATGTAGAATGTACAGAGATACAGACATTGCAGAAGAAACAGCACAACATATTCTCACCTTGCAGTAACAAATAACTGGAAGCTTCATGCTGCTGTCCAATATTTATGCCGCAAGTGGAAGATGGGAGGATTCTGCAAGGGTCAGAGTCTCAGCAAAAACCAAAGGTTTAAAGAAAATAGCCGGTCAGAGTTGGATTGAGGTGAGAAAGAAAGTTTACACATTCTCAGCAGGGAATGTAGTCCTTTTGAGACAAGATGAAATTTATGGGATCCTTGAAGAATTGGCACTTCAGATGTCAAGTGTAAATAAACCCAATAGTTTCTTTAGTCAACAATGCATTGACGATCAATCAGAGCTATTGCTTGTAGCAAGTTGAGAGGCAAGATATTAATATTTTCCTAAAACAAATATAAATGCTCTCAAGAAAAAAAGTGGTGTTCTGTATACTGTATACCCCTTTTCAGCGCTTGATTTAAATGCAATCTATGGGCATCTTAGTGACACCCTGCATCTGGTTACAGGTAATTCTCCTTTCGTTACAAAATGTCTTTGCTAGTGGTTATCAATTTTCTGCATTTTGGGCAGCTTTTTCCTTTTTTTTTGGTAAAATGTTACCACTATATTCACATAAACTTGCGAAAGATTTGTTAGTTCAAGTTGTGATCGTCTAATCGTCTGCTTTCCAAATCCCTTTTGTATCAGCAATTAGTGGCAGCAGTACTGACACAATCAAAAGCTTATTTGATCTGCCAGCTATAGTTGGCATGACTCTGAAAATTGATAAATTCCTTCTTATTTATAACAACTTATTCATTATAATGTGATCGATTCAACTTATTGCAGGATATTGAACCAAAAACCGAAAACTTTTGCATGATATGCAAAAGAGCTTCCATGTTTAATTTAAATGATGAATGTAAGCATTAAAAAGGGATTTCCATTTACAAAGTAGCATCGGCTTCTCAACATAAGTTGGTTTGGCAATTCCTATAAGAAGAAAAAAAACTATAATATCTCTCTACAAAAAGAAAGGAATGCATGGCTACACAGCAATTTTGGGATTCACATGCACGGTTCCACAGCCACACACATAAATCACCGCTGGCTTTTACATTACCATACTTTTTGATTTTGCTCCAACCCTCACAAGAAAACCGCTTAAACCCCCCAAAACACTTTCTTCTCAATTAATAATTCCTCCATCCATCCCATCCCATCGCCATGCATCACTTATTAATCTCTAACACCACCACTCATTCACTTATCCATCATCTCCACACACATCTTCCAAGTTCCAAACCCCATCCACGTTCATGGCAACCAAAGATTCATGGTCATCATATTCATCATCATCAGAAGAAATATCACCCAGAAACAAAAGGGTTCAGTACCCACTGGACCCAAACTCCTACAAGCTCCTCGACGAGATCGGCGCCGGTGTCAGCGCTGTCGTCTACAAGGCCATCTGCATTCCCATCAACTCCTCCCTGGTGGCCATCAAGTCCATCGACCTCGACGGCTCCCGCCCGGACTTCGATGACGTCCGCCGCGAGGCCAAGACCCTCTCCCTCCTCTCCCACCCAAACATCCTCAACGCCCACTGCTCCTTCACGGTCGACCGCCGCCTCTGGGTCGTCATGCCCTTCATGGCCGGCGGATCACTCCAGTCCATCATCTCCCACTCCTTCCCCTCAGGCCTCCCTGAGCCCTCCATAGTCGTCATCCTCAGGGAAACCCTCAACGCCCTTTCCTACCTCCACAGCCAGGGCCACCTCCACAGAGACATCAAGGCCGGAAACATCCTCGTGGACTCCAACGGCTCCGTGAAGCTCGCGGACTTCGGCGTCTCCGCCTCCATCTATGAGTCCATCATGAACACTTCTTCTTCGTCATCTTCTTCTTCCCTCATGCTTCAGGTATCACAGTTTGTGTTTGAGCAAAAAGAGAATTCTTATCTCCATTTCATCAATTGAGGATTACATACAAGCTACTAACAGAAATAGAAACTTCTAGAAACTAACTTTTAACGGAAAATTACAGCTGGCTAATTGCCAACTATAATAACTAACTTAACCAAATAGATACATTTACTTATCTATACTTACATCAGGGCTTGGCGGGAACGCCGTACTGGATGGCTCCGGAGGTGATTCACTCTCACGTCGGCTACGGCTTCAAGGCAGACATCTGGTCATTCGGGATAACTGCCTTAGAGCTCGCACACGGGAGGCCTCCATTGTCCCACCTCCCTCCTTCCAAGTCCATGGTGCTCAAGATCACAAAGCGGTTTCGGTTTTCAGATTTTGATTATAGGGAAGGGAACGGGAGGAAGAAATTCTCCAAGGCGTTCAAGGACATGGTGGCTTCTTGCCTGGATCCTGATCCAGGCAAGAGGCCTAATGCTGAGAAGCTACTGAAGCATCCCTTCTTTAGGAACTGCAAGGGGTCGGAGTTCTTGGTGAAGAATGTGCTGCAAGGGTTGCTGAGTGTTGAGAAGAGGTACAAAGAAATTGGCAAGGTTATGATGCATGCAACGGCGAATGATGATGATGATGATGAGTTGGATGGTGAGATGTTGAAGGAGAACTTGAAGCAGAGAAGGATTAGCGGTTGGAACTTCAATGAAGATGGGCTGGAACTTGAACCGGTGTTCCCAAGTGATCATCACCATCATCATCAGTCAACGGAGGAGGAAGCGTTAATGGTTATCCGAGAGAATATGGGTGGTGAGTCATCAGAAGAGCATCATGGTGGTGGTGATGTTGCTGCTGGATTAGGAATAACAACGAGCAAGCCAAACCCTACTAGTGGTGGTGGTGATGATCATGTGGATGTTGCTGAGAGCTTCAAGGGTGTAGGGGGAGGTTTTCTGAACGCGAACAGGGATGGGATGTTGGCTACTCTGAATGTGCTGAAGGGGAGCTTGGAACAGGAGCTGGGGCAAGTCAAGCTTTTGATGAACATTATACGAGGAGGAGATCATCATCATCAGGAAGAGAATGCTCAAGTGGCTGATAGTGTTTTTGAGGAGCAGATGATCATGGCGCAGGAGATTTCAAGGCTGAGAGGTGAATTGGAAAATGAGAGGAAGAAGAACTTGCAGCTGGAGACCTTAAAGCTTGATGATGATCAGCTTTCTTCCGGCGGCAGCGGTGGTGTAGTCAACAGTTCTGAAATCATCTGATTCAAAGTCTCAATCAGTTAACATCTACACAGGTTCTAGCTGATGAGAATATGTGCTAAGTCTCCATACCTACCTGATGTATTGTTTTGTTTTCCCCTTTTTTCATTCCGGTATATAATTCTCTAGGTCAT
The DNA here is from genome assembly GCA_003254905.1 of Nissolia schottii. Taxonomy (NCBI): domain Eukaryota; kingdom Viridiplantae; phylum Streptophyta; class Magnoliopsida; order Fabales; family Fabaceae; genus Nissolia; species Nissolia schottii. Next base: position 1,006,494 of record QANU01095819.1, on the reverse strand, counting down.
GTAGTTTTTGTTGTAATTCTTGTGTACTAAGTTACTAAGTCTCCCATATGAGAAATGATTTTTGTATCACTTGATAGACATCCAACACACAAGGAAAAAAAAAATGAGATGGAGATTAGAACTTGGGGAAGAAATTTAAGAGTAATAATATTTCAACTTATAGACATGGTTAACACTTGTTTACAAGAATTTAGGTGCTTATTGAGCAAGACTTTTCACTTGCCCCGTTCCATTCATCATTTAACAATTAATGAACTTCATTAAAAGTGTTGTGAAAGTAAGAAGTATTAATGACCCCTAAAACTGAATTGTCAAATGGTGAATAAAATAAAATAAAAGAAAAAAAAAAATTTGCTCTAGGAACATAGCAAGATTTCCCCTTCAGAAAAGGACGAGACTCTCAATTGCTTTTTTCTCCAAGTTGTGTTATTACTCACTCTTTAGATTCATTGTCTAACACACTCACAAAAACTTGTGGGATTCACATCCAAGCAATATGTCATGTACTCTTGCGAGTATTAACATTTTTTCTCTTTTCTACCATCTCTTTCCTCTCTTTTCTTTCTTATTCTGTGTCTACCGCTTCAGTGATACAAAACATCGCCTAGAATAGACTACTTTGAAGGTGCAAACAACGTATCTCTCTATCTTTATTAGACCAAAAGCTCCTGTTAAAACAAACAAACAATGATTGATGGCTAATAATTGTCATCGCTGCAAAATTAAAAATAAAAACGAAAACCCTAATGATTACAAAAATTATGTGAAGCCATCTAATCTATGCTAAGTTGCTAAATCTTTGCTAGTGTTATTTGTGAGAGTAAGTTGCTGCACCTTTCAGATCACGGCCTCGAGTTTGTTGGATGCGGTAAGCCTACGCCTTTATTAATGCATTGTCTATCGGCTATCCTAACCAAATTTGATTTTCACTGCAAAAAATAATATACCCCGTTAGAAAATGGTAAGATGAATCAAGGAAAAAACAGGACTTACGAGTAATCATAATCTATATTATGCATTATCTTAACTTTTGTTTGTGATGTTCACGTTATTTTTGTGTAGTCTCAAATGGAGTATAAAAGGATCAAAGTTGATACTCTAAATCAATTTATCACTCAAGAGAAAGGCATTTCCAAATTTTTATGCATCTAATTCATTAAATTGTGTAATGCATTAATTAAATTGAGAATATTCATTCTAATTATTATTCATTCTCATAACTATAAAAAAAAATTACTAACAAGTGACCTTAAAGCACTTCTTAATAAAGCAAAAATGATAATTTTATATAAAAAAATATAATTTGTATGTTTTCAATGATATTAAATGCTTTAAAAGATCAAAATTTATCATTTTAACTTTCTTAACTAATGTTCTAGAAGTATTGGTTAGCAAAATCCTAAAAAATTAGGGGGTTTTAGTTAATCGATGCAACAAGGGGACTAGCTAAGAAATTATGAAAGAAAAGTTTTAATTGGTATTAATGCATTCAATGCATTAAAAGTTTAAAATTCTTTTTTTTTAAATCAAAACTTTTGTTTTCTCTCTTAATCCTTATCATTCAATACTTTAGGGCACTGACTAACTAACAATAATATAAAAGAAAAGTACCGTGTTAAATATATACAAACCTATCCTTAGCTATAATGACTGGTATCCAAATTCATTTCATTCATCCGAAGGTCAAGCTTGGGCTTTTGATCATAAACATAGTCGCCATTTTCAACTCTAATAGCAGAGTCATCTTCATTGTTGGCCGGCAATGGTGACAATGGCATGGGATTATGCATGATCCATGTGCTAAGGTCTTCCTGCATTGACATGCCATTGCCATTCATGTTAAGAGCTTCAATTTGATTAGGTTGAAACTGTTGAGGATATTGATAATGAGCCATGTTATTGTCTTCCACAACATTATCCGGGTTGTACAAAGACCAAGGATGAGATTCATTCAAATTGACGTTCGGATAAGATGTAGTAGCTTGGTAGGCATGTTGTTGAGCCTGGGCTCTGAAGACGGCGAGATGTTGAAGAACAAACTGAAGTTCGGCCTTGCTATACTCAATCTGAGCCTCGAGCTGTTCAACTAACATGTGACAACCCCCAACAGGGTCGTAGGCGCGCATCTCAGCTTGGAAAATAATGGTTTCCATGGCAATCTTCCTCTCACTAGGGGAGAGGCACTTGATCATGTTGTTGATCTTGCCAACCCCAAATAATTTATGAGCGTTTAGAAATTGTTTTTGTCGATCGGGAGGGAAATAGGGGGCGAGAATGCAATTTGGACCGCACTTCCTTCTTTGAAACTTACAAGCAGCACAAGCCTGGGTGTTGCCGCTCCTTGAGGCGCTGCTGTTCATGCTTCATGGGATTAATTAATAATTAATGGAAGAAGTAGCTGATCCGGCGGCTATGCAATTGCAGTTTTTGATGGGTTGGGCCTCCCTTATTTTCTCTGCCTTATTTGTTGGAGAAATAAATGCATTCTTAAGGAATCTAATGTTGGCATAGGACTGAGGGACCGATCTTTGTGGTAACGGATTCGGTTGCAACGTCGTTATTTTTGGATCGTGGAATGAGGTTTGTGAATCTAGCTTGTTTATGGGGAATCTATCTGGCTGGCACCTACTTTGTTAAGAAAATTCCAAGTTTGTAGTACCTGCCTCCACTTCTTTAAGTTTTGAATTTAATAATTTTCTGTTTACAATAGAATATATCTAGAATTATATTTGTTACTCTTATAATTTTGAATTTTTTTAAAAAAAACACAAACAACTATCTATTTTAAAAAAAAATAAAATTATAACATTAACTATTCAAAATGCATCTCTATCTCCTAAAACATATCTTCCTCTCCTTTCAAAAGATGTAAATTCATTACACTTATCAATTTCTTTGTTTACAATTAATATTTTAATTATTTTGATTTTACTAATATCTTTCTTTTGTTAGGATTAATACCCTATTTGATCTGTGAATTTTACCACTCATCTTATTTACTCCTTCAACTTACAAAAGTGATACATTTCATCCCTTCACCAAAATCCTAACAATTGCTGACGCGTTTGTTAATAATGATGTTTTCTCTCTTCTCTCCCCTAATCAGTCTCAAAACATCTTTTTATGGTTAGAGACTAATCTTGCCCAAAAAAAAAATCCAAGACCAACTTGGCAAAAAAAAGGCCAAGGATTATTTAGCCCCTGCACCCTTACAACCGTTGCTTCCTCCACCTTGACCTTGAGTCCACCATGACGATGACGACCACCTTCAGCCCACCACCACCACTCTCTTTCCCATCACCACCTACACCCGCATTTCCATCATCACCAATATCACTCATACTCCAATACTCCAAAAGAAAACACAAGAAGAGCCACAAATTGCTTCTTGGGTTTAATTAGTATTTGATGTTAACCTCAACCAAAAGACATGACATTAAGATTGATTTAAGTTTGAAACACACACAACACTCTTACATTTAACATTCTTCTCGGGCCAAACCACTTGCAATGACAAAACTAGTCATTAATGTCCCAAATCAATTTGGACTGGTCTTGATCAACTAATCCTTTTTTTTTAAAAAAAAAAAAAGGAACTCTAATACATGATATTATTAAAATTTAAAGTTGATGAACGTTCATGTCACTAGAACCGCATGTGAAGTCTGGCTCATCAACACTATGAAGAACGAGTTCGGGGTCCGGAGATTCTAACTCGAGTATAACCTGCACATTGACAAGTGCAATCACAATTGCACCATGAATCAAGTTGTCATTTTCAATGTTAACCGATCATGACACAAGATAGATAGGCACTGCGAAGTCATACCAAGAGATTATCTCCTTGCTTAAGGACTGGAGCAGGAACGTAGAGGTTGCACTGTGGTCCTCTCAACTATTAAAGAACCATAATCAATACTTGAAAGGAAAGCCAAACACACACAGATCATAGTTCAAATCAAGCAACATAATCACAAACACAGTTCATTCAAGAGGGAAAATTTTACCGGCCAATATCTTCCTAGATTAAAGTCATTAACAAACGCAATGCCTTTGCCCCAATTGTTGAATGATATATATGTATCCTTGACCTCACTTGATTTATCAATTGAGAAACGGCCAGAATAGAATGCAGGCTCTTTAGAAATATTCTCTGGAACATTAGAAAACAAAAAGAAAAGAATTGGTCAGAGATGCAATAACAATAACAACTAAGTCTTTTCTCACTTAGTGATGTCGGCTGCATAGATCAAATGATGCAATTGCATCTTATACAAAGAGCGGTGATAGAAAAAAGCAGGACATACCAGACTTATATATCAACCTTTTTTGAGGCGCTGATCTTTGGTAGAGAGCAGAATATGCTGCCTGCATGAGGGCATTGTGAGTTGGCACTTGATTCAGGTTGTGCAAAGGAATAGGGAGCATCTTCCACCCATGTACTATTTTTCCGTCGAGATAAACAGAGGACAGAATTCCCTGTAAGAGTTGTGACAAAGATCAGCCGATTACAGTTGAATTTTTATAGTAGCGTCATCGTGTTCAGATAATCTTTACCTTCCTATCAAAGATGAAAGGCCCGTAGTTTACACGACCCATGTTTTCAACCTACAAAAAGAGGGAAGAAATCATTCAACTATAATCTTATAAAATGCAAAAAAGCTCAAGGAAACCTTTCAAAAGTTTGTCTGTCGCCATCTTATCTTAATCTATACAAATGCCCAGCTTTTGTAATCATAGTTAACCAATTAAGGAGTTCAGTTAATAATGAACAATGCCAACTTCAAAGAACCATTCAACCAAATAATGTGTTGATTCGGCTCAACTCAACTCAAAACTGCAAGTATTTTTTCCTGTACAAAAATACATGAAAAGACATACATAGAGTAGGTACAGACCAGAATAAACAGGTTGGTGTTAGAATGGCATTCAGCATTAGGAAGGCTGAGTTTGTCATTTGACCATCTTTCCATGGTACCAACATAAGTTGGCCTTGCACCATTTTCTTCAGTAGGACATGATATAAATACTTGAGCCCTGTCATGCAACTGCACATTCATAAGAGAAATAAGATGATGGTATCTGAGGAAAATAGCCAGAAAACAAAACAATGAGAAGAATACAAATAGCACCTTTTGTATGAACAAAGTTCCTCCACCTCTATTTGCATTGTATTCAGTGACATACAATAAGAACCCAAACATCTGAAGAACACAAAAGACATTAAGCTTAGATGACATATCTTTTAGGAATGTTGCATATAATGAACAGAAATCACTTACCTGGCCCACAGACTCCATTGACATTGGAATTTCAGATTCAAACACATTGGTGGAACTGGTGAAATTAAACATATCAAATAAGAAAGTTTTTCTCTGCAAGTGAATTGGTCCGTATCCTCTCTTTTCAGTATTAGAGGGAACAGATGGAAGAGGCACTGAGCTGTATTGTGCTATAACCTTCCGAATAGCTGAAACATATACACAAACAAGCACAAACTTAAAATCTTGCTTCAAATATCACAGTCAAAAAACACAAAAGAACAGTATTGATAGCATCAAAATGAGAGGAAAACACAACATCAGTACCATTATATTTAGAGTTGTCAACATCACCAGCTTCCCTAATTGGCGCATCCTGGACAAGAGTTAATCAGTCCAGTAACACCAGTTCGTAATTTTCATACCACAATTCACAATGTAAGATGCAACATATGGGTCAAAAGATTGCTAACATAATCATATGAAGTGAGATCAGGCTTGTAGTCAGCATCATCAACACCGGTATTTGCTCCATTATAAAATCCAAAGTTTGTACCACCATGTACCATCTGAAAATTAGAATACCCAAGCCAAACGGATTATTCAAAATGCAATTGTCAAAAACTGTACAACGCTGGAAGTTGAGACATACATAGAGGACTGCAGAACCATTTTTTTGCAAAATCTTTTCCAGGGAAGCTGCTGTAAAATCAGCATCAGTCTTGGCAATTTTCTCTCCCCAGTGCGTAAGCCACCCAGTGTAAAATTCCCTGATATGACAAGCACTTCAAGTATTAACCATACGATAAACAAAAAACAATATTCCATTTCCTTAACAACACACTTACGCTGACAATGGCGGTGATTTTCCAGGGGCATTGAACTCCTTTTGTAACTTGAATATAGGCCAAGGATTATCACCAGTAGTGAAGTCAACAGCTACAGAAGGAGAAGATGGATTAGGTTTTACGATCAAATATGGCCAAGCAATGTGAGTGGGATATACTGATGTGAATAATATATGTTTAATGACAAAGGAGGAAGAGAAGGAAAAGGATAGGAAGATAGATATAAACAAATCTTATAAGCAACATCATTTATAATATTGGAATTTAACCTGAATAGACGGTGTCCCCACGAATAGTTCCTTTCCCAAGATTTTCCCTAGACCCTCCATCTGTAGTGTATCTGTGAACAGTGAATGTAAGGAAAGGAATAGACAAAGGAGATCTTCCTCCGGCAAAACTACATTTTCCATTTTTTCCTTTGTTGTTGTACTTGCACAGTTAACATAGTAGGAATTCAATTTTGTATCACCATCTTCTATAACATATTGTATTACACAAGGACACTTCAATTTGTGAACAGTGAAGGGATATGGTTCAAAAATATAAAACCTCTTACAAAATAACATCATGCCCGAGATGACCTCTAGCCAGGGTGACCAGATGATGGAGATATGCTTTGTCATCTCCATATGAACCATACTCGTTTTCAATCTGTGCCAAACAATGCCATAGAAGTCAATCCAATTTTTCTTTCATAAGGTAAGCAGTTAAAATTCAAATGAGAAGAATGTCATAAATCTTCAATTGTGGTAACTTCAAGTCCTGTAGTAAACAAGAAATTGCAGTATTCCAGAATTCATAACGGAATATCTTCACATTTATGAAATACATAGACTTTCTGTTTTTAAAAGTCAGACCATAATTTCATTTATTTTTTTATTTCATAAACATCCTGTATAAGAATGGATTTCACGTAAATACAATCAAGAATTCTGTCTACCACAAAACAACATACCTGAACCATTATTATAGGACCTCCATTGTCATATAGGAGAGGAGCTAATTTCGGAAGCAGGTTACCCCACCATCTTTCAACCTTAAATGGAAAACTATAATAAGTCTAAACTTCAACAAGAATAACAAATAAGCACAAAGACATACAACAAAAGCTCAAAAGTATAAAGATGTTTTTAATGGAAACCAAAAATGTCAGATACACACACTAGAATTGTTCACAGAATGTAATCAACTCAATTTTCTATCCCAAATATTATCCACTCAATAATTATAAGGGTCCATTAAACCTACTGCTTGTAAACCACTGTAAGACATTGTTACCACAAAGCCATAAATAAAGTTCAATTTTTCCTTTTTGGAACATTACTAATAGATGGTTTAGTTATGCGTAGCTTGTGATTGCAAAAGCATTATAAAGAATCCCCAATAGAATTCAGTCAGCGCGAAATGGGTTCAGCAATCTGACTCAATTCCTGGGTTTGACTCCCACCCAAGCCTTTGGTAGGTAGCATATGTGCTGCATCATAAAGCAACCCCATTTTCACATAAACCTAAGCTTTAGCCCCAATACTTTGATGGAAGATGTATACTTAAATGTTGTAGAGTGGAAAAAAAAAATAATACTTTAATGTTTAAACAGAATGAAAAATATGGAGGAATTGTAAAACATAAAAGGCACATAGAGGTGTGTTTCATAAAGTACTTAACATGAAAGGGAAAAGCACATAAACAGAACATAAAGATACATTTCCATCCATAAGATTTGTGAATACAAATAAGTTGGTTGCTGGGCAATTCATACTATCAGATAATATTTTAAGGAAAGCATACCAGTTGAAGAAAAGTAGGATCAAATGATCTCGGTTTGGGGGTTGGGTTCATGGAATAGAACCAAGCCGGGAAGCCACCCCAATCCCACTCTGAAATAAATAAACAGTAACTGTCATCATCTTGATCATCATATTCAACAAAAAATCAACACCAGTGCAGATGGCAATTTAGGGTAGGGGGAGTTAAATAGATTGAAAAAAAAAGAAAGAGAGAGAGAGAGAGAGAGAGAAGGACTTTGTAATCCTGCTTTCTTGCTACAAAAAATGTGCAAAATTAAAAGCAGACATACCAAAAACTACATTATCCACTATTGAGGCATACATGAAAATCAGCAAAATTATGTTTTAGCAACCTAGACAACTCGAAGTTGACAGGTAGATTAAGTGATTAGGTCTACAATTTACAGCTAACCTCCACATATGTATGGTCCAGGCCGAAGCATCACAAGAAGACCAAGCTTGTGACAAAGTTTGAGGAATGATTCAATGTTTGCGAAACCCTCAAAAACAAGCTGTCCGGGATTCGGTTCATGCAGATTCCAGGGAACATAAGTTTGAATTGTGTTCAAGCCCAATGCCTTGGCTTTTAACAGCCTATCTTCCCAGTACTGCAAACTAGAAGACAAGTGATATCACCATAAAACAGCATATTGATTTGAACAAAATAAACAGCTACCGCTTCAAAAAACATATTGGCTTCTTTTTCAATTGCTGCCCTTTTTCTCTTCACCTACTGTTGTATGCCGTTGTTGGTTTTTCAATCAACAAATTACAGTATAAAAAATTCTTAACCTCTCATTAAAGATTAAACTAAGAGTATGAGATTTGAGCAATTAAGATGCATCCATACCTCAGGATGCACTCGAAAATAATGCAAGTCACCACCAATGATCTGAAAAGGTTGACCATCTTTCCAGAACTTATCGCTGCCAATCTCGAACTTTCTATTAACCTGATAGCAAAATAAAAGGTTCAAAACAACCATTTGTAGGAAAATTAAAGAGAGTAAAGGAGGTTACTTTGTTGTTGTGATGGGAATGATGGTGAGAAGGGAGAGGAGCCAAAACGGGAAGGAAGGCGTAGAAGGCAGTGAAAGAGATGAAGACCAACAAAAGGGTGGCTTTTGAGCTTCGTTTCTTCGCCATTGACAACAGTTTCGAAGCTGAAGCTGAAGCTCCAGTGTTACCGTTGTTGGTCTTCTTCTTCACTCCGATTCTCATTCAGAATTTCAATACAAGCAAAGCAATCATGCTTTGCTGCGTCCATAATAATTAATTCGTGTTAAGTGTTCATTTTCTTTAACCCAAATAATCATTTTCATATTTTTGTAACAGAGTATACAGCCCAATCTGTGAGCCCAAACTTTTTTGGCCCATTGAAAACAAAGACGTTTACGGCCCAATTTCTCACTCTCAGTCAAGCCATATATGATATGCCACTACCATTCACTTAGTGGCCCAAATCGAAAAGGGTAAGACAAAACAAACAGAGTATAAAAGTATGTTTAATGAAATATTGTTATTTAATTTTAGGTTTAATTAAGTTTTTAGCCCCCTGTAAAATTTCAAAGTTTGTTTTTAGTCTCTGTGTAAAATTTTTAGTCGCTGTAAAATTTTAAAGTTTGTTTTTAGTCCCTATGTCTGGTTGGGGTTAACGACGCTGACGTGGCCGTTAACAGCGCTGATGTGGTCGTGCCACGTCAGCGCCGTTAACCCAAGCTAGACAAAGGGATTAAAACCAAACTTTAAAATTTTACAGGGACTAAAAACAAACTTTTATTAGGGCTAAAAACTAAATTTTATTTAAATAAATTTTTTGTGCGTATAAAAGGGTAAAACCAACATTAAATAATTTTTTTGTTTTATATTTATTTTAAATAATTTTAATCACATATTTAATAATTTTAAATAATTTTGATATTTTTTTATTAATCTGAACATGATTTAGCAGTTTTTTAGTCCCTGTAAAATTTAAAAGTTTGGTTTTAGTCCCTAGAGCTGGATGGGAGTTGACTGCACTGACGTGGACGCTTATGACGCTGACGCGGCATGCCATGTGGGATGCCACGTGGCATAACCCAAAAACTCAACCCTTGACCCATACCTGGATTCCCACCCGACCCGACCCGGTTTTTATTTAAAATTAAAAAAAATGCAAATAGCCCCCTTTACCCGTGTACCCCCACCCTATCCCAACCTCTCATCTCTTTCTCGAGCCCCCACC
>QANU01095819.1:898946-987073 GCA_003254905.1 Nissolia schottii | reverse complement strand
TATATATATATATATATATATATATATATATATAGTGCTTAAACCACAGATATAGTCAGTCCAGTCCATATTAGGCGCCTCTCTAGCTAGGTTATTTTAATTATGGCTAGCTGGCTGCCTGCACCTATGCTATGTATGCATCAATAATGTGGTGGTCAAAACTCCTCCTCCTTCTTCAGTGTTATAGAAAATGCATGGTTAATTAAGCCTTGTTGACAAGGTTGGTTTTTAGACAAAAATAAGGAGCCAGTGTATTTATTTGTTGTAAGCATTAATTAGTACTCTAGTGTATTGTACATCATTTGTAATAAATGTGTTTTTCTCCTATATATTATTATCTAAAAACTATATATAATGAATGACAGAACTTGCGGGATAATTAAGTGATCTAATTGGTATTCATTATAGAGAAAGGGAAAAAAATAAAAGAAATATGAATAATTAATTACTGCAATTTGAATACCGAAAAATGATGTCAAAAGTTGGGTCAACAACCTCGGATTCAAATGGCCTGCATGCTCGCTCCATAAATGAAGTGATGTGTTAATTTCAGAACTAACTAACAGAATCCATAAAATTCAGATTCATTAATCATATTCCTTATTAATTAATTAGCTAGGTAGGTTATAAATAATTGTTACCTTGAGAAGAGGGTTCCACAGTCACATCTATACTCCCTAGTCCCACAGGTCTTGGAGTGAGCCTTCCAATCCGACTGAACCGCATACTTCTTGGAGCACTTGTCGCATTTCCACTTCTTCTCCCCGTGCTTCCTGCTGAAGTGCTTCTTTATCCCCGTCAGGTCCCCCAATGCCCTCGACGCCTCATGGTGGACACAAGAACCTTCCGGGCACACATACACCTTCTTCCTAATTATCTCCTTGTTCGTTCTCTGCTTCAGCTTCCACGGTAAATTGTGCCCTCTCCTGTGGAGCTGCAGATTCTGGTCTCTCTGGAACCCTTTCTTGCAGATCTCGCATACGAACCTGTTTGTCGCCATCAGTGTCTTTGGAGACAAGGCTATAACTTCTGCATCTGGGTCTAAAAGGAAAGGAAACAAAACATCACAAGCCCATATATATTCAACAATAAAATACCCATTTTTAAAACTTTCTATATGAAATTAACTGCATGCTTCAATTTCAAGTATCATAACACGCTTAGAATCAATTCAATTCTATCAAGTAACAAACCTGGGTTACCAGGAAGGTTTCTCTTTTTCTTGGTTGGGGCCTGAGTTTGCGATGGCGGCTGCGGCGGCGGCGGTGGTGGTGGTGGTGGAGGAGCCAAGTATTGTTGTTGTTGAGGGTAATTACTGGTGGTGCCGATTTCGGTTAATCTGTTGCCGGAGGAATTGGCACTTGCTTCACCAGATGCACAAGTCAAATTGGACATGTTCTCAGCCTCCACTAGTAATTGCTGTTGGAACATGAAGCCCTTCATCATCATCTTTTCTTATGCTTGGAACTAATTGTTGAACATGTCACAAGATTTTGTGTCATGGGGGGACACTGCTGCAGATCTTGGTTTTTGGTATGTTACAACTTGCAAGGCTTTTTTGTTTTTCTGGGATCTAATAAAGACAACGCTTACCCAAAATAGAAAAAAGTTGGGAAAGAGAGAAGCTTAGACTATACAGCACAGACAGAGAGACAGGGCTGATGATGAAGAGAAAGAGCAGATCAAAGATGCAAAAACGGAATATTCACACACATACATATGCATACAACTCAGGAATAGTCTTATAAATCCCAGCACAGAAAAAAAAAAGTATAATATGGATGGAAAAAAAATTGAAACAAAAAGTGGAGAGAGAGAGAGAGAGAGAGAGTTCTCTTGTGAACTTTGATGGGTTTCCTCTACTACTTGTTTGGCATCAACAAAAGAGACAATTTTCTGTTTTTTTTTCTTTTAAAAAAATGTATTATTTTTTTTGGGTCAAAGAGCAGAAGAAGGAGCAAGCTGTGAGAAAGAGAAGTGGAGGTGAAAGCAGAATCTGCAGCCTCTTTACTCCTTCATGGTTCCAAAATCATCATCATCATCATGGGTTCATACTAAAATCCAGTAATAGCCAACACAGGTATGAACAAAAATGCAGACCCAGTTAGTTGCTGAAACCTCACAGAAACAAGAGATAGAAAGAGAGAGAGAGAGAGAGAGATGTGGATGAGAATTGAGAAGAAGAGAGAAAGAGGAGGAAACAATACCCGAAGCCACAAACCAAAGGGCAAAACTCTCTGACGTTGCCCTTTCTGTCTTTTCCTCTGTTCTCTTTTCTCTCTCTCTCTCTCTGTATTATTCTATACACATTTTGCTTTGCTTTTTTACAAAGCTCAAATTTTTTTGTGTTTTCCTCTAAACTTTTTGATCAAATACACTAGAGCTCTACACTCTCCTTGCCTTTCCCTCCTCCTCTCGTAATGTAAGCAGGTAAAAAGGGGTGGAAAAGCAAGCCATGTAAAAGGGAAGTATCATTTGTATATGCACATAGATATATAGCAGGATCCACATTCCATAGTCATAAAGAGAGAAAAATAAAAATTACAGAGAAAAAGGTAGGAGGGAGAGAGAGAGAGAGTCCACTTCTCTGTTATTTTAGAATTGGTTGTTTGTATTTATTTATACATAAAATACTATATCGACATAAATATATTTTTTATTATATAAAATTTTAATAAAATTCATATTTAAAGAGATTTGATGTAATGATAATAAATATGTATTTTCAAAATGTCTTACCTATCAATAAAATAACAAGTATAAATAATATTTTTTTATTATTCAACATTGTGTGTATTATACATTTTATAGTGATATGATTGATCCATAGATTAAAATGCGATTTTAACGAGAATTACGTCTTAAAGAGATTCAATCTAATAATAAGTATATGTGTGTCAATATTAACATTGGTAAGATTTATATTTAAATTTTAAAATTATGTGATTTCATGAATTTAAAAAAGTCAATTGATTTCACTATTATTATTTATATGAGACAATCTTATGATGTAAATCATGTCACGATTTTAATTCTTATGTTTTTATTTTATTTCTTTCGATCTCACATAAAATATCGATTTTATTAACCTTAATTAATACAGTATCATACATAACAATGAATACAAATAATATATTTTTTTTTATTTTAACATTGTGGGTACAGAATACATGATTGATCCATTGATTAAATCCTAGCCGGCATGGCTAAAAGCTCCTCCCTTAATTCTTTTTATTTTATTATTCCCTTGTATACTTCTTTTCCCATAGCTCATCTGAAATTTCTGACAATTTTGCATGGTTCTTCCGAATTAAAAATTCTAAACAAAAAGGATTTTCTTAGCTTACGGATCTACAAAGGCAAAATCTGCCTAACTCAAGTCCTTCCTCACTCCATTTTTTTTCTTATTACCAACCGTATCTTAAACGCGAACACAAAATTTGTCGGCCTTGTCATTTTCATTTCAAAATTGTCATTTTTTCAACATTGGAATTTATTAATTGCAACTATTATATAGCTAGCTAGGATCAACCTAAACTTAAAAGCGTCAAGTTGCATTTGCACACTAGCTACTACTACGTGGGCTATAAAACGTTGCGTAGCTAACACTCATGCTCCAGTTGACTCCACCAGTCAACAATATTATTGCAAAAACTAGTGACCACTTTAGCACAACTCTTTTTTGACTAAAATGTGAATACATTTTTTTGTGATTACTGACTCATGCGTGAAGCTAATTTTGTTTTATTCCTTGCACATTAGGATCAAATTTGTGGCTCGTGAGGGGATATTTTTGCAATAGTTGAAGATTGGACTTTTCAAATTTATGTCTCATGGTAATTTTATCTTTCATTGTAAAACTTTAGTGAATCAGATTGTGGTTGAAAAAGTGTGTCATAAACAGATCTGATCAATGCCTAAGATTGCATGATAGATCTTGTAAAAAAATGTCGAGGTGTCCTCGCTGGCCTGGTGCTAGTGTGATCTATCTTGATCTTTATGATAGATCTCATCCTATGTGGTTTGGTGTCTATATAATGTTTCGTGTACTATTCTTGCGCCCTAATAGGGCTTAGCTCTTTTAAAGCGATTTTTCCAATTACTTATTAAAAAAATTCCTAAGAATATAAAACTGAAAACCTTGTAAATCCATCTCTTCAACCTTTAGTGTCTAACCTTGGATGAAAAGTGAGTTAATATCGTGCACACTACCATTATTCCTCTTAATGTATTACAATTTGATTAATAAACGAATATATATATATATATATATATATATATATATATATATATTCTTGCAATTAATATTTGCGAAATATTTTAGTATAATGTGGGTAGAGCAGAACTGCATTGTTTTTCTGTTTGTTCCACTTTCGATGAGGTTGTGATGCCTGCACCATGAATGAGCTTTTAAAAATTGGCAATAGAAAACAATTTTTCTTTTGTCATTATCTTGTTTTATTCTTCAATTATTAAGGTTTTAAAAGTGGGATCTTGCTCGACCCAAGCCTCTATGCTCTCCCAGCTCATCTGTACTATTAAAAAAAAAGTTAATAAATGTCTTAAATGCACTTGTTAAAATTTTTAAAGAAGAATAGTTTGAAGATTTTGATGTTATTAATGTGCTAAACACTTAAAAAATTTGTTTTTTCAATAAAAAAATTGTTATTTTTTGATATTTTATTAAATATATATCCTTAAAGTACTTGTTAATAAAAACTCTGAAGTTTTTTTTACCCGAAAACAAAAGTAACAGAGGCGAATGCAATAGGGTATATCTTATGAAAAGAGTGGTAGAAAGTGTTCATGTAATTGATATGTTCTTTCTTTTTTAATGCTTTAGAGCGCCCCTTGGCTTAATATATCTCATGCATTAGTGTTTATACATACACATACAGAACTTACCAAAAAATACACACATACAGAACAAATACGCAAAAAAAAAATACTAAAATACAAAACAAATGGTAAATATTCCTTTTGCTTCAAATTATGTGTTAGTTTAGTTGAATACACAAATATTAATAAATCTAAAATTAAGAGTAATTTAAATAATAACTTTCCTATACAGTAATTTAAATAATAACTTTCCTATACAATACGATGAAGAGCAATTACTCCAATAGTATGCTACTCACTTTTGTTTCATTCTTCAATTCTGCCGAAACTGGAAACAGGTACATTTTTGGAGTAAAGTGATTCTGAGATCAAAATTTGTGACATATATGCAGACTAAAGTACATATTTGTGCTTCATATATTCTGTATATTATATTTAAATTCACAAACAACTTATATATTATGTATTTTTTAATTTGTAAGTGTCGTTAAATTTTATCATAAAATGAAATTATGTTTATAAAAGAAAAAAAAACAAAAATCCAGAGAGAGAATATTAAAATAGCTCGAGTTAAACGCATTTTATTAGTCCTAAGTTCTTCATCGCTTCAAGTTTTAATATGAAAATTTGGCACGAAAAACAACATTGGAACAGCGTGGACTGTTATTTGACACTCATTGTTGCATAAATGCATCACAAAAGATGTTGCTCAAAAGAACTACCGATGCTAAAATCATGATAATCATTTTTGTACCGGTCAACTTAATTAGCGGTGCTCTTCATATTATCAAAGTCCAATCATGCAATCCCTTATCTGTAAATCAGAGCTCGAATTTCAATTAAGATTTCCCATAGTTTCAATTTTAACCTTTTTTCCCCTTATAAGCAGACAAATACATTTCGTTATGGTCCATCCCGTTCCATCGCGGGCCAGAAGGTGGTCTTTTCATGAGTTTTTGCTATACTATAATCTTACCTATAATTATGCTAGTAACAATACGTGGGTTGTCTGATCAAATTCAACAATTCATTAATAGTTTTATTACGCCAAGACTTCAAATTTGTAAAAGGGGGGAAATTATTATCATAATTAAAATGAATTAATCTTACATATTAATTTAATATATATGAACAACTTTTAGCAAGCCAATAGACAAATTAAGTGACTTAGTTTAAATAATCCAACACTTGTTTTCTTTAAATAAGATCTCAATTTTTATTCTTATCAATGAAAAAATTAATATTCACAAATATTTATCTTTAATATAGATTGAGTCGGTTCATGTCAGATTGAATTTGTGAGTCTTCTCATTTTATGTACTCTTCATTTACTCAAAATATTTTAAAAAAAATTTGTTACTCACACTTAAAACATCCAATATTTTACTATCACTTGATCAGGGCACGGTATGCGTCGGTTGTAGTATTGGTGATAACTGGAAAAATATTGATGAAGCATGTTGAGTAGTAGTGACAAATTAACGATTTGTGAGATTAGGGTACGTACAGATACTTGACGGGGCATATGTGCTTAGAAGGATAACCCCTTTGTTTTGATCTATACATGATCCATCCATTCATTATATATCATGACATAACGGTCTTCATGAATTTATTCCTCCAAACATCACCAGCATAAATAATAGGGCTTCCGGTGGGTACAACATACATGTGAATTCTTCCTGTTCTGTGATAGCTTGGGAACTTGAGATATATATAGCTGGTTACATAATAATTCTACGGTTGAAGTATACTTTTCTAATTAATTAAATGAAGAAAAAAAATATTACTTAAATAAATGATATGCAGTGTGTTTTGCATATAAAAAACGAAAATATATGTAGCTTCTGCATCAATAACTAATTTTGAAACATAATTTATCAATTTTTTAAACATGCACATCATTTTTACAATTTTGATATTTAAATATATAAAATAGTATAGGCATTTGTAATCCATTCGCTCAAAATCAATCATGTAGATGTAGGAGAAGGACCAAGGTGGGCTCCACTGCGTTGTGAGTGAGTGAAAGAGAGAAACACAGTGCATGGGATGATGAGCACGTGTACGGATACGATGTGGTTGCTCGGACCACATGAAAACACACTCTCATCGTCGTCATAGTCCACATACATACTCACTCCATTGCATTGCATGATTACAGCCTTTCACACGCTGGCTCCCACGCACCATTGAAAATGCCACGCTCCACGTGGCAGATGCTAATTCATCATCTGACACGACCAGGATGCATGCAGCTCTACATTTATAATTGATAAATGTTTTAGAAACTTGATTCATAAATTTACATATTAATTTCAACACTTTAATAAATAATATTTGATAATTAAGTTATATATTTTAATTAATAATATTTTTTATTTTTTATTTTATTTTTTTAAATGTTAAAAATTATTTATAAAAGTATATAATTAATATTTATAATCATAAATTAAGTTTTTCAAAGCTTCATTTTGATTCACCAGAAATATTAGGCAAAGAAGAATTCCTTTTTGTTTGTAAAATAAAATATACGGGGTAAATTACCGACTAATTAATAAGATTATATCATTTGTAATGCAATTTAGCTTTGATTTGGATAAATTAAAAAAAATGCAAATTCACTAAATACTAGAGTAATATATTGGATGGTTTAAGAGTGTTAATGAATTTTTCTATAAAAGTAATAGCCAAACACAATCAATCAATCAATGAATTTTGTCTTTTGAAAATAATTTAACTCAAGTATCAAAGGTAAATCAAACGGAAATAGATCTTCTATGTCAAATTTTCATGTGACATTATTATATATGGTATTTTATTGTTAGTTAAAAAAACGAAACTCATAAACGACAAAAATAATAAAAAAAATTAGTGATAAAAAATTATAATTATACGTGACAAAATCATTTAAAAATTTAACCCGTGAGAATCAATTTCCAAACTAAACTAATATCAACAAGGTCTTAAAAAAATGCACTAATTAAAATCGTAAGCTTGTCCATGCTAGATGAATTAGACCTTTTCCCTAATAAAAGGGTTGACGATATGCCCTAGTGGCAAAGGGATTTTTTAGAGTTTTCCTTTAAAGATACGAAATTAAAATGACAGTCGAACTGAATTACATAACGACATAACATTAACATGTTACTTCTGTTGCCCACAACTTGATTGGATTCCAAAACCCCAGCCCCTGGCTCTCAAATAAATCTAAAAACTGAAGCCATGTGTTACATGATGGATATTTTTATCCTTATATATGACCAAATAACAAAGAGAAGTACACTTTCATAAATTATTTAAATAAATCACAAACAACATTGGTAGTACTTGATGATTGACTTGTGCACCCAAAACTGGGACTCTGAGTGGACCATACTCGTTTCTATTAGGGTAGCGTAGGCAGAGAGTAAAAGCAACACAACTAACTAAATGCTCAAAGTGACGTTTACAATGGGGCAGCACCAAATTATACTGGTTGAGATGCCTGATTGTCACTGTCAAAGTGCCTTGATTAATTCCAACCCTTGTGAAATTTTCAGTGCCCTATGCTACTAAAATTAACTCAACCCTCCAACCCACAAGACAATTATGTGTTGTTAGCATGGAGTACTACTATAAGAATCGGATCACCTCATATATGAGATTTTTAGTGACACGTAGGTGGTTCCTAAATAGAAACCAAGTATAAACATAATTAATGGTAAAAATTTACACACAACAAGATCATACGAAAATCTTACATAAAAGAATCCACACTCACTGTTATAAGTTTTGCCAATTTGCCATCATCAGCCAAAGTGATAACAATAAAAAATATTTGTGTGGACGGTGGCCAATAATGGACATTGCCCGTGCAATATTTATTTATTTTCCGTCCAAGTAATATATATATATAAATAAAAGGCTTGGGTGTTGGATTGTGTTTAATTAACGATTATTAGAATTAGCCGTGCACTAATAAATAAGATTAAGAACCCAAAAATGTCAACACAATCTTCTTAATATTGTAGACATCATTAATATTTCCCCTATAATTAAAACCATGCTTAATATTCCCCCGTAAAGAAAGAAAAGAATGACTTACAAGTCTAACAGGAAGGAGGCATTCAGAATAGCCAATTAATCTGTTAGCGGAAGTGCACATTAAGTATGTATTATGCAGGGTAAAGGTGTAGTGCCAACAGCAAACACATGTTATTGCTGGAACATAGATTGACATTCATTTGGACTAACATGAAAATAAAGGACAGAAAAAGCTGATCCTAATGTAGCAGAATTCGATATGTACATTATTGCATTTTCCCAAAGAGATTGGAACACATGTGGTGGTGTTAAACCCAATCATTAAGCAAAAAAATAAAAATAAAAAAAATCCAAAAATCCAAAAATCTAGCTCAAGTCATGGCAATGTATAAATAGTATCCGCTTGTCTCTCTATGTTTACGTTTGATATCAGAGATGTGACAAAGAGACAAAAACATAAGAATAGAGACAGAAAATCTTTGTCTTTTCAGATCCAATTTTGTGTTCTTCTAACCAAAAATGTTATGTCTCCTTTGTTTTTGTCTTTCTATCTTATCCCTGATACTAACCGCAGCCCGTGTCATTGTCCATACTTGTTTATTCATTGTCTACTATGTGTTTTTTTTTTCCTGGTCAGATCTGCTTTTTTTTTTTTTACCTAGATCCATTACGCTTGATAATAAAAAAGGGCTATTTAAGGCTAGGCTGGATCAGTGTGAGAAATTTGTTCTCAAATCCAAAGGCCCATCTTACAACTATTTCTATGGCCAATCCCAGATGGGGCTAATCAGGCCCAGATTAGCCCATTAATACACGGGTGGGCCCAAATAAGATCAATTATACTTTCCAGCTCCTTTAACATTTCCAAAAAATTAAATCCAACAAATTAATGCTGCTTGTTTTTAATATTAAATAATCTCCCTACTTTAATTCAAATTAGAAGAGTGTTAGTACCCCTTGATCAGTACTCTTTGAAAACATCTGAAAATACTTTTAATGTATGGCTCTTATGAATGATTTTGTAACACTCTGCACGAATCATATGGTGTGAAATTAATTAATTAGTGATAATATGGAATTCAACCAAACATATAGTCAAGTCCATGTCCATGTGTTAGAATTTTATTTAATACTAGTAGAAAGTTGATAAATTAAAGCGTAAAACGATGAAAAAGTATGAGATCTATTAAGCATTGTTCAAAACTAAATATATGTTGGATGCACGGTTTTTGTTTATGATTAAGGACCAGTTTGGTTAACGGTTTTTGTTTATAAGGACCAGTTTGGTTATGTGGATGCACAGTTTAAAAACGGTATATATGCACTTTTTTTTCTATACAAATTTATATGACCCTAATATATATATACCCCATATTACTTTTTTTGGGTCAAGATCAATACAAAATGTCAAAGGAGCCCTTTTTTTATATTGAAAAGAATGAGCAACCAGACAAATAAACTTGACACGAGTTGATGTACTTTGCCATTGCACTATTCACATGGTCGGTTGCTAACTCTAAAATAAACAGGTGATTTGTAAAATATCTTATAAAATAAATATTTAATATTAATTTATTTATCTATTTTTTATAATTTTTATAATTAAATTTATCAAATTTTATTATATTTTATATTTTATATTATCGTAATAAACTTTTTTTAATCAAATAATTGAAAGAGTCAACTTATAAAATACTTAAAAATTTGTGAACTATTTAAGCTTACGATGCACCTCTATATAAATATTATATTAAAAACTATTAATTTATCACATTAAATCATATAATCCATCAACATGTCATATTAGATTATGAAATGATAACAAAATTTGATGAATTTAATTATAAAAATATTAAAAATAAATAAATTAAGTGTGATGATGAGAAACCGGCCAATAAAACACTTTTTGCGGAGAAAAATCACATGCTTTTATGACATTACCATTATTTTTGTTTAACATCTTGTTTAATGATCTTATTCATAAAGAGCCAAATGTGATATTTCAAAGGATATGTTCCAGTGATTAATGATGAATCCAAACAGACAAAAAATTAATATTAAATACCAAAAGATGTAAAATGGGGTTCCACTCAAATAGGGTAGAAATCACATGATTCACGAAAGTCTGTGAGTTTAATTGTTTTTGGTAAATAATTAGGAAATAAATAAAGCTAACTCAGGAGGAAACTCACATCCATAGAAATTGTTTGCACACCATAAAAGTTAACTAAAGTGTTTGGATTTGTCACATCTGTTTTGTTTGTCAATAAAAAGATAGTTTAACCCAACGACCAAAACTCCCTAATTAACCAAACACAAAACTCCCTCCTAACGCCTAAGACTGGGCACACAATCCAACGACCAAACTCATACTTAAAGGATGTAATTGCTTATTAAATCCCTAAAAAATTTAAAGAGCTCAACACCTTCAAATAACGAAAAATCAATTCACTACATGCATGCACCAAAAATGAAAACTCACTTGACTATAAGTAAATTTAATTAAAGTATATTACTTTTGGAATACTGAACTCACGAGAAAGTCTCAATACTTTATCCCATACAAATGGATAACTGGATATACATGGATTTGCTTAATGGAATACACAAAAGTTTATGGTTGACATAAGAGGTTGACTCACTAAATCTTCACAACTATAAGATAATACTATTATATACATATATGTATGTAGAGATAAGATAAGCACAAAATATATTCTGAGTTGGACACTAGTTATATTCACCACATTTTTCCTTCAATAAATGTCTAAAAGTAACATTATGCACACAAAGCAATTGTCGTTGAAAAGAGGATTATTAGAGTCCATTCTTCTTTTACCGAAATCTGTACTCTTAAAAAAAATGTAGGTGCATGTGTTCATACTTCTTTTGCTATAATTCCGTAGTGGCTGGCTGGCTGGCTGGCTGGCCATATGGGAAACCACGTTTTCTAGATAACTCCAATTAAGTCTTTTTCTTAGTTTCACGGTTAGCATGCGCACACGATTTATGAAAATCCATACATTACGATACTTTTTCCCTTTTTGCGCTTCAAATCTCTCTCTCTTTTTTTTTTCCTTCTTTTTTTTTGGTTTCATGCGAATTCGGGTTAACCCGTGTACCAATTTGCATGTTGTTTGTTATGGCATGACGCAATTAAATATGTCATAATAAGTACTAATGTTCAACTTATGCTGTGACAATGGTATTCCTAATTGAAAGTAAAACTCTCCTTGTTTCAAATATATACATCATTTGATTTGTGTTCATTTAATATATATATATATATATTAAATGAACACAAATCAAATGATGTATATATTTGAAACAAGGAGAGTTTTACTTTCAATTAGGAGGTGAACTTATAATGAGTTTACAATATTGTTATCTAATTATATATTATTGTATGAGAGACTTTTAAAGTATTGAGTATGAGATTCAATTATTGTTATACATATTATTAAAGCTCTTATAAAATATTCTCAAAAAATATATAGAAAATATAATATAAGATATTCAAATAGACGTGTGCAAGCTGTAAACCAGCCAGGAAGTCAGGATGGAAGCAAAACAATAGTGTAATATTGTATTTTCTTGACTGCATGAATCTCATAACATAGAGCATACTCTTCAATTAGTTGACTTCTGACAATTAAGTTAATATGTAGTAACTATAAGATATACGGCTTATTTTCCTGGATGGTCTCCTCTTTGACACAATCTTTGAATTTTCTATCTCAAATATTATTAATCAATTGGATAAATCTCTTCCTATTGTGACTAATGTCCTTTCCAATTTGGAAATTAGTTCCACAATAACCAACCGGCATTAAATTCTATATAAAGAGGTAGCACGGCACAAGCATCCTGCATCCAACCCCCATATTCCAACAAGAGAAGCCACAATGGCTCCAATTTTGTTGTTGGTTCTTTTCTCTCTCATTTATGGCAATAATGTTCTTCTTCCCATTGAAGCTAGCCACAATGTTTACAGAAATCTTCAGGGTCTTTCTTCTGATTCCTTTAACCAACCTTACAGGACTGCTTATCATTTCCAGCCTCCAAAGAATTGGATAAATGGTATATAATATATATTTCCTTGGAACAATGTCTTAAATCTTTTCTTTCTTATACCCTGCTTTCATAATTCCTTTCATTTTCTTTGCTGAATATTTTATATGATCACTAACTGCCTTTTTTTTCTTTGTCTTTGTCATATGACATGTTATTGCTGAAATGGACATCTTTCAGACCCTAATGGTTAGTTCTGCTCTCACTTAGACTCCTCCATATACTATTTTAAGTTTTTTTTTTTTCAAACCCCAATTTTATATGTTAATGTTGTTACAGAATTTACTTAGAACAAGATCAAAATTATTGAAATGTTGAGATGTTCAAATATAGGATACATATTCTATGTTGTAGGGACAAAATGAGAGAAAGTGTTTGTTTGATTAAGAAGTTCCCTCTCACGGTCCTCACTTTTATATTATGAACTTTCATATTCATAAGCTAATACTTTTGTCCTTTACTCCTTTATGTCTCTTTTCATATTCCTCTTGATGAAAATTGTCATTTGTAATTATATGCATGGCTTTTTTCTATTTTTTTTGGTTAGGACCAATGAGGTACAAAGGAGTTTACCATTTGTTCTATCAATACAATCCAAAAGGTGCTGTTTGGGGAAATATTGTGTGGGCCCACTCTATATCAAAGGATCTTGTGAACTGGACCCCACTGAATCCCGCCATCTACCCTTCTCAGCCGTCTGATATCAATGGATGCTGGTCAGGATCAGCCACAATGCTTCCTGGAGGCAAACCTGCCATTTTGTATACAGGAATTGATCCAAACAACCACCAAGTTCAAAACTTGGCCTTCCCCAAAAACCTCTCTGACCCATTTCTTAGGGAATGGGCCAAGTCACCAAAGAATCCACTAATGGCACCAAATGTTGCTAACAAGATAAATTCAAGCTCATTTAGGGATCCCACCACAGCTTGGCTAGGCAAAGATGGCTATTGGAGGGTTTTGATTGGAAGCAAAAGAGACACAACAGGAATGACAATTTTGTACAAGAGCAAGGATTTTATTAAATGGGTTCAAGCCGAACACCCTTTACATTCAGCCAAAGATACTGGGATGTGGGAGTGTCCTGATTTTTATCCTGTTTTAAACAAGTCTCCGTTTGTTATTGGCGTTGACACATCAGTGAATGGTGACAGTGTCAGACACGTGTTCAAGGTTAGCTTGGATGACAAGAAACATGATTACTACTTGATTGGGACTTACAACACTGCCAAGGATGTCTTCATTCCAGATAAGGGATTTGAGGACAACCAATTCGTGCTAAGATATGATTACGGAAAATATTATGCCTCAAAAACCATTTTCGATGATGGAAGGAATAGAAGGATCTTGTTGGGTTGGGTTAACGAATCCTCAAGTGTTGCAGATGATATGAAGAAAGGATGGTCTGGAATCCATGTAAGTTATAATTGTTGAGAATTTCTTAATTTTGTTAAATTTAGTTTGTGTAATTTTCTTAATGCATAACAATAACAATAAGATTATTTATGATATATATAAAAAAAAAGGGCTAGAGAGCTATAATGCTTAACAAATATAAGTATCAAAATAATATAGTATGATCAATTACTTTAAAATAAATAAATAAATAAATGGGTGCAATTAATATCATAATTTATGTCGAAAACGCTGGTTATATAGTTTATCAAATGGCGACCCAGCTCATGGCCATGACATCATTGGCTTGGAGATCTGGATTTCACACAAATTGAGTTTGACCAAAATAGTTTATTTATTCAAAATAGTGGGGCTAAACTTTCTTCAATAATTGCACATGTATTTGCAGACTATTCCAAGGGCTATCTGGCTTCATCAATCAGGGAAACAGTTGATACAGTGGCCGGTGCAAGAAATTGAAAGCCTACGTGTGAACCCTGCTGTTAACTGGCCCACCAAGGTTCTCAATGGTGGTGAACTGCTCCAAGTTTCTGGTGTTACTGCTGCACAGGTGAGACTAATACAAATATCATACCTTCAATCTCTAAAATTCTTGCATTTAGAAATGGTGCACAACCATATTGGTCTATCCTAGTAGTTGAGGTTGCTTGAACTAAGATCTGCATGCAAAAGTAGTCTCAATTCTGTTTTAGCATAAAGAACTATGATATTGATATTGATCACCCTAGCTAGTTAAATTCATTCAATAATTAATAATAATGTTATCGAGACAATTGCATCGTATAGAAGTTCATAACAAAAAGTACTTGCGTATATAAATTTCCTAAATGAAATGAAAAGGGTATGATTCTTTTTCATATTAATCAATGAATCATTTTAACTTGGCAGGCTGATGTTGAAATTTCATTCCAAGTGAGTGAGTTTGGAGAGGCTGAAAAATTGGACAATTGGACAGACCCTCAAATTCTGTGTGGTGCAAAGGGTGCATCCATAAAAAGTGGCCTAGGACCCTTTGGTCTCCTAGTTTTTGCTTCCAAAGGGTTGCAAGAGTACACAGCTGTGTTCTTTAGAATATTCAGATATCAAAACAAAAACTTGGTTCTCATGTGCAGCGACCAAAGCAGGTTTGTTTGCACCTTCTATATTCTATCCCTTTCAATCAACTTCGCACCAAAAATGTGACATGTTGCAAATCATTTTTCTAAAGTTTCAAAATGTAATATACTTTTGACAGGTCTTCCTTGAATAAAGATAATGATATGACCTCATATGGGGCTTTTGTTGATGTGGACCCTCTTCATGAGAAGTTGTCACTAAGAACTTTGGTAAGTTATAATTTAACGAAGGGAAATGTTATATTTGTAAAGATTATTTGGGGAAAATAATTATAATTTTTTTAATAAAGAGTTTAATTTTTATGTATTGTTAAAGAGTTTTACACTGTTATTTAATTATGTATTATCATTAAAAGTGAGTGTGAAAATCAACTACTTTTGCTAATATCACATGATTGAATAACTTATACATTGACATTGTATAAAAATTAAACTTTTTATATAATTATATCAAGAAATTTTTTTTTGCAAGTTGTTTTAAACTAATGCATGTTTGATTTGTCCCATTTCACAGATTGATCACTCTGTAGTGGAGAGTTTTGGAGGAGAAGGAAGGGCCTGCATTACATCCAGAGTTTATCCGACGTTGGCAATCAATGATAAGGCACAACTGTATGCTTTTAATAATGGAACAGCCAGTGTCAAGATCACAAGATTGAGTGCTTGGAGCATGAAGAAAGCAAGAATCAATTGAAACTTTGAGCAGTGAAGAGGAACGGAATACAGGATTCATGACAACCAATTTTTAAGCGTTCTTTAATTAGTGGCTCCAAATATTATTATTGCTGTTAGTGTGACAATAATGGCATTCATATTACACAAAAATTGTAAGAAGTATAAGATAATGATACGTTTTGTAGAGACAATGGAACATTGTCTAGATGTATGTTAACTCGTTACTTTTAACTAGAGTTTGAGAAGGATACATACTTTGGCATGCACCCTAGAAGTATAGGTTTTGATGTTCCTTGTGACATATGATGGGCCATATTTGACTTTTAACTTGTTACAGTGGGTTGGTAATCAATAATAAATAATAAATAATAGCAAGAAAGATGAGGTGAGCATCAACAATAATCTTATCCCTTTGAGATCACTTTTATTTAACTAATTTATAAATATTAAAAATATGAAACATTTTTAACACAGGCTCAAACCAAATCCATAGTCACCGCACTAGGCACGACCTCCGCTTTCAGCAACCACATCGGATCTGACACCATCTCATGGTTATGTCTTACGACTTCCTCTCCGTCGTTGCACCGTATTGAGGCCAGCCATAGTTCCCACAAGTTGATGATGACCTCTGGTGGGAGGAACTAAGTGAGAAGAAAATGGAGCCATATCTGATTTTTTGGGTTCTCTTTTTTCTTTTCATTCATCTCTCACCCACATCTTTTCTCTCCTTCCATACTGAGATCTACTTAGATATCTCTTCAATTTTTTATTTTTTATATTTTTTCTTTTTGAAATCTGATTTGGTTAGTGTTAATGGTGGTTACTTAGATATCTCACCCATATTTTCTTTTTCCTGTTCCGTGAGGACGTTTCTAGGAGAGGAGGCGAAGGCCGGTGGGTGTGGGTTGAAGCCAGCAGTGGTGCCACAAGACAGGGAAAGAGGGAGACTGAGGAGTGGACACGATAATTACTCTGTTGATAAATTATTACTAAACAGTTTAAAAGTTAATTAATCAGTCATAGAAAAGGTAACCAAGAACTCTTTCTAACCGTATATCACATTCAATGATAAATGAATGGTTTAGATGATGTTTGTACATGGTACGCCTTATTTTTACCTCAAGGTGCATCATGTACCATAATTATCAAGTTCATTTAAGCCTGGTCGTACTTTGGCATGTGCAATTATTACCATCAGAATTTGGTTTTTGGTCACATTATGGGCCAATATCGCCTAGGCCCAATCTTTATCAAAGGATTACATTAGACACCACTAATTGGATATAGCCGTAGGAATTGGGGCCCACTGAGTTTTAGTCTTACCAATTCTTCTTACTGAGCCATCCCTGTAGACAATTTTCACATATGAAATATGACGTGCGAAAATTATTTTAAATGACATTAATGAATTTGAGCTTCTTTAACTTGTATGATACTATAAACCTATTCTTTGATAATGCTATACTCATCGCTTATACTTTAAATTTCATATTTCCTCATTCGAACATCATGTCATGAGCACGGTTTAGATCCACATAGACGATTTGACAAAATTTGAATGCTTTGGTAGAATATGCGGCAATGTGAACAATTATGTACAGTATCATAGTACACAATAAATAAGGACTAGGTCGCAAATATACTTATCACTTTCTCAAAACCAAAACAAGAAATAAAATCCATCCATATCACTGGGCAACCCAGAGAAACTCAGGAAACCCAGGCAATGACCCAAAAATTTAACCCAAGAAAAACTAAATTGCAGACAATAACAATTTCAAATTCAAATTTATGACTAAAGTAACCCAGAGACTCTACAGTAATTACTAAGCTGACACTAAATCTATCCATCCAGGTCTGTTGCACACAAATAAACACTACTGCTGCTTGCATTCAGGAGGGCGCTCTGTCTGCTGACCTTTACCAGTTTGGGCCTTGCCACCACTCTGCAGTTTAAGACCAAACAAAACATTGTACTCAGGAACAATACTAGTTATGATATAGTTCATCTGATGCTTAACACTGATAAACAACAAGCACTAATCTGGTTCAGATGGAGGATTTTTTCCCATAATGAAACATATAAAAATACCCATTCCCACAACAAACTGTTTGCAAAGTTGTTCCCAAAATAAACCATTTTCTATATAAAGAGAGTCGATTTAAATCGTCTTCTTCACCCTACTCAAGCCCAAAGCATATCATCAACCGTCATTTAATGCATGTTAACAATACATTGAGGGGCTTGTCCTATCTGTCGCAAGCTATCTTACTTTGCAATTCCAAGTGTCATTTGGCATTCTAATAATGAAGAAAAACTGGAAATCATCGACGGCAACAAGGCAAAGCTCAAGTAATTTTTTTTATCACGCTTCTTATGTCTTTGCTTTTCTGGTCAATTTTTAAATAAGAATCACAACTAAAACTAGGAGAGTTTTAAGTTTGGATAACCATTGCATGCTGCTTCATTTATACTGCTACTTTACATCTGTTATCTTCCCCCTATTCTATATTGGTATTCATGCATAAGCTGATGGTGAACCACAAGTACTTACCATATATTTTGAGATTAGGAAATTTTAAAAAGGAAAAAAAAAACCCATAAAAGTAAGCTGATTTGATGACCATTGTATTTTCTAATATTTATTTGGTATTTGGTTAATTCGATTTGCAGGTTAATTGATTGCAAGCATTTTGACTTTGGGGATGGAAACTGTCCTTTTGGAAGTAGTTGTTTCTACAAGGTAATACTAAGCACTCTGGCAGGCAAATAGGGGAAATGTGTGCATCTTGAGACTTAATTGACAAGTGCAGCACTTTCCTTATAACAGAAGTCGATTATCGACTTATGTATTTTAAAAAAAAGAAATAGAAATCGATTTAAATGGACTTCTTATAAAAAAAAATTTTAAAAAGAAGAAAATATCCTAACACAAGAGTCAATTTAAATCGTCTCCCTTTATATAGAAAACGGCTTATTTTGGGAACAACTTTGCAAACAGTTTATTATGAGAGTGGGTATTTTTATGTTTTATTAAGGGAAAAAATCCTAAGATGAAACATAATATGCTGATCTATCGAGTCTGAATCCATACCTTACTCCGCTTCTTCCCTTCCTCTTCATCTTCATCATCGTCATCGTCCTCGTCCTCGTCCTCATCCCCATCACCATCTTCATCATCATAATCATCATCTTCATCTCCTACATCCTCAAAATCACTCTGTACAGCCTCCCCCGTGAACCATGACACAGCATGAGGAATAATTTTGTCCCGGATGGTAGAACTGCACATGCACACCAACATAAACACATCTCACAACACAAAATAGTAGTAACATAACACAATAAACAGTCCTGTGTGACATATACTATCACCAGATTCCAAATGCCAACATTTACTTCCATAGATCAATTTAAGCTATGCTCCATTATTTTCAGCTGTATCAGATCAGAAGAATGGCACACAGAACTATTATAGATTTAATGACCATGTCCTAATTCCATGCAGTACAAACGGTTTTACACTCAACACATCAATTCACCTAGTAACATATACTGTTAAGTGGAAACAAACAAAAATATAAAAAAGAGGCAAAACCATTGATAGACCAGATAATACATTCACTAAATTCTAGTGCCATTAAGACCAACAGATAGACCAAGAGGCTCCATCACTCAGATCAAAGGAATAGAACATGTCACTCAAGTATTCACTAGTGACTTACCCAATGTCATAATCACGTTCCATCAAACTCTGGAGCTCTTCCACCTATCCATTCAAGCACCAAAGGCAATGATCAATAACAATCATGTTACAACTTTACAATAGATAGGTATAGATTAGATACGTACATCATCATCATCAATATCATCATCCTCCTCTGGAACCTGGGGAGGGCTGAAAAAGTTGAAGAAACTTTCACATTTTTCTGTTTTAGTGATGGGTTTAGCATTCTTTGATCCTTTCTTTGGCTTCTTCCTAAGAATCTTTTGTGTCAAGCACTTTCCTGGATACCACTCAATCTCCATTCTAGAATAGTAGAGAGAAAGAGCATAAGAATACAAAAAATAAATGAAAACAGATATATAAAACCCCGACAAATTAACAGATATTACTTACCCTATTGCTTTCTCTAATATAGGGTCATCGTCATCAATCATGTGATATATTTTTGTTAGCACAGAATTTTTTAAATAAGGATTAGAATCAAAATAGAACTCCAGCTTGAAGCCCTTAGGATTATCAATTCTGCACCACTTGATATCTTTGAGATACTTGAGGGCCCCCTCATCAGATTCAGTGATCTAGTACAGGAAAGTAGAAAGGCAGATTATTATCCTGAAACTTTAACAAATGGAAAGTGGAATATACATATAAACTCCCCTACCTCCTCAGCCAATGTTTCATTGGTCTTCATTGCATTAAGCCAGAAGTTAGGCACTCCTTTCTCTGAAATACAACAATGCCCCAGAATAGTATCAAAAGAAAATGTAAATGTCTTGTCTAGATTAGTAAAAAAAAAAAAAAAAAAAGGTAAAGAGAGTTACCTTCTGCTTCTTTGTTTTCTTCCTCGGGTACTGCTTCATTTGTAATTCCATCAACCTCAACTACGCCATTGACAATCTCATACCTCTATAACCACAATAATAATAAAAAAAAAAGAAACAATTTGAAGGCCAATATTATCAATTACCATTAAATTTAGTGGTGAAGTATAGCCCATTGAATTACAAATCCTATTTGAGCAAGATATCTCAAAAATAAAAGAAGGCTATCTGAAAAATAAACAAGATACAGAAATCACTACCAATGAATAACATACACACCTTTGTGTAAAGTGGTTCATAAAGCCTCTGGTATTTAGCTTCCAACTGGGCTCGCTCCTCTAAAAACTTAGCCTCCAACTCATCATGTTGGCCCTACAAATTGAAAACCAAACCAGCTTTTCATTTGTGCCCCTTAATCATGTAAACTTGAAAACTTCTAGTATGAAGCTAGAGAAAGTAGACTCAGGTGTCACCGGGTATTGAACACAAGGAAACAAGTACACTAATTTGTATGAACAGTTCTACGACATATACTTGAGAGAGAGAGAGTACTATTCAAACAAATACTTTTTACACCTCAGCACACTATCCTCCCCGTTTCTTCTTCTTCAACATAAAACTACAAACTAAATCATGCAAGTCTGTAGGATTCTAGCGGGGTTCAAGTAAGCAGAATTCCACCATTTCAACACAAGAATCAAAATTCAAAAATTAAGAAAAGGGGGGTATTATGCGAAAAAAAAATCAGTGGATTAAATTCAATAATTGTTGTAACTCATAACTATAAATCCCAAGCATCCACCCCCGAGTGAGAGATTAACAACTACAATTAGCGCGCACACATGAAAACATGTGGCCATGAGAGACCAAGAGACGGCAACAGAGGTCAAACCTGCAGATCCCTGAGAACCTCCACGCGTTGCCTGACTTCGGGTGACAGTGTCTCCAGGATGTCCACATGCTGCCCAGCCAAGAGCTGAAGCTTATCCTGCACAGACAGTAAATATTGCACAAAGAATCCCACCGAAAAAACAAAAATTGAGAAAGCCATCTCAAATTCACGGAACGAACACGTCCCTGATAGAAAGACCACAGTTTCGCAATCAACATTTTTTATTGAGAAATGATTGATTCCTTTTAACATTTGGTCATAATTCACATTCCGCCGTCAAATTAAGCTTTTGATTACTGAGAAAATGCCCTAAATCACACCAATTTAACCGTTTAATTCCTGTTTTAATAAGAGAACGAAAAATCATGATAAGAGCTATGAACTTACCTTGAGTGCATTGACGAGACCAGCACGATCCTCAGCACTAAGAGCTACATAGACAAAAACCACAAACACTCGAATTTAACCTATCTTCTCAGTCAATAAAAAGAAAAAAAGAATCAATTTAAGAAGGAAAAACGAAAGAGTGGCAATAGCGTCGAAGTGAGAAGATAGATAAGGCTTATGCTGTTGACCAAACGAGAATAATAATGATAATAAGGAGTGAAGGAATTAGGAATTAGGGATTTGGGAAGAGAATTACCGGCGGCGGCAGCGGGGAGATCGGAGCCAAGATCGGAGGACATGGTGGGAGGAGAGAGAGTGAATGATGATAGGAGACACAGCTAAGATTCTGATTGGAAGAAGAAGATCTGCGAGGGTTGGATTTACACGTGCAGTCGAAGAGCGTGGTAGGCACGGACCTATAGGGGACTCTGGAAGTGGCGCTGTCAGTTGGACCCAGCAACCGCGGGCTTCTCTAGGATATATTTTTTATTTAAAAGGAAGAGAAAACGAGAGACTACGTCTATATATACTCTCATTTTTGCATGCCCTTTCAGAGGGTGTAAACAAGCCAAATTTCACCGTCACCAGAGAAAAACATGGAAAAGACCTCCTTAACAACAAGTCGCTTGCAAGACCTCCATAGAATCAATCACCAGCCACTCCAATGCCTTACCCGGATTACCATCTAAAAAAAATACTTTTATTACCTTTGATACTACTCTCTAAATCAAATTTTATTTCTACCATCCCACCATTATTCTCTTTCTTCTCTCTTCTTATTAATTTGACACTGATCAATTTACACGGAATACCTTCATTATCACCCTCAACCACCACCACCTTTTTCCGCTGCACCCTCCTCTACTAAGCAATATGGTGTTCTGCTACCTTGAAATTGAAGCATGAAACAAACCTGTGCTCACAACACTGTAAAAAATTAAGATAAGAGCATCCTACACCATCAATATCAATTAATGTGTGCGTGCGTGCGTGCGTGTGTTTTGATTTTAATTTATGTTAATTTTCCCTTGTAGCATCACATATTTTAAGTATTATCTTTGATTTGATATTGCACAATGTTAGAAAAATTCATAAATTTACTTCTGGTTTGGTTTAGGGATGGACAGGTAGGGGCACGACGTGGAGGTGCAAAGGGCGGGGCTCTGAAGATAGGTCGCGACACCGCGGGCTGCTTGGTGGTCGGAGTGGCGGCTTCGCGAATGAATACAAGAAGCTCCATTGTAATGGAATTAACGGAGGAGTGGTGCATGACTAAGGGGTGCCGACCGGGGTTTCATGGCGGTGGACGGTGGCTTGAGGTGGAGTTGCGTCCTACTTTTGGTGCTGGTGCTGGTGCTGGTGCTGGGTTGAATAGAGCATGGGAGGAGGTGGTGATACAGGGAAGGAGACCAAGGACGGAAGAAAGAAAAATTGACTCAACATTAGGGGTAAAATTGTCTTCTTATAAAATATGAAAAGTAGAAGAAACTTGGACCTTATTCACACACAAATATACCTTTTTTTTTTTTATCAAGTTCCACAACAATAAGTCTCTTCCATTTTTAATCATTAGATCCAAATTATAGTTCAATCAATGCTAAAAAAATGTGGGTATACGATGCACCACCAGGGTGCACATTGAAAGTGTCTTTTATTAGCGTGGCCATCAGAAACATTATCTATAAAAAGGGGCTAGTTAAACATCTTCAATAAACGGGTAAAGGTATACAATAAAAATTATAAAGAAAATACAAATAATAAGAAATAACAGAATTGTATTAAGAGAGTTATGTGTATCCATGGTTATCAAACTCGCGAGTTTAAGTAAACTCGTGGAGCCTCCGTAAACTCGGATCGTAAACTAGGATCGTAAACTCGTACGAGTTTACCTATTATTAAAAAAATATTAAAAAAATATTTTAAAAAATTATTATGCTACAAAAATATATTTAATAAAACTTGAAATTCATAAATACATTTATATCCATAACAAAGCACAAATAAAGATGAAATATATGAGTTCTAAGTTCAATTCATACATAATACATATAACATAATACATAGTATTGACTACGGAACATCACAAGAAGCGAATTTGTGACGATGATGTCTTCAATATAGAACACTAAAGCACAAATAGCAATGCAGAGGTCACGCACCCTGGTGGGAAAGATCCCTGAGCAAAGGATGAAATACATACGACAAGCAACGACGGAGCACAACGGAGCACGATTGTAGGCGCAACTGTAAATGATAACTCTAAAATACTTAAATGACCTAAATCTAAAAACTCATAGTTATGGAAAACAATATCAAACTTGTTTTGTTTCTTTAAAAAAAAAAAAAAAACCTGCATTGTGGGTAAACTCGTAAAATCGGGAGTAAACTCGCGATTTTATGCGAGTTTACCCGAGTTTACTCGAGTTTACCCCGATTTTACCCAGAAACGAGTTTACATGCGAGTTAGCTCGATTTTACGAGTTTACACGCGTTTTTAATAACTACGTGCGTATCTGATGGTTATAATAAAGTGCCAATATATAGGCCAATAATAGAATTATAACTTAAATGATAGAATCAAATTAAATCAATCTAAATTTGTTATGAATAAATTAAAATCAATAACAGATATACTAAATATACTAATTTATTTCTAACACCCTCCCTCAAACTAAAACTTATCTACCTTTTAAGTCTAATTTTTAGGTCGCTTTTGTGAATTCTACACATAATTTGGAGCTAGACAGAATCAACAAAAGTAACAACAGAGATAACATCAGGAATTGGGTGAAATCAACAATGAGAACATCAAGAACTAGGCGGAAGCAAATTATAGCACATTATAAGATTTTGTCATTCTTCTCATGGCACATTATAAAATTCACCGTGTACAAATATCATTTTCCTTTATGAATCAAAATATACTAGTGTAAATAACATAAGGCGAAGTTATCTTTTTTTTTTTTTGGTAAAAACTAAATCATTTTAGAGACCGAAAACTGAGGTCGGTCATGTAATTGACAGCAGTGAAGAAAAGTCCACCTTAGTGGGGTCTGCCTCTGTTCCTTCCAAGACGAATCTTTCTCATCTAACCTTTCCCAGAACTTGCATTCATTGTATCTCATTTCTCGCAATCTTAGGCCTCTTCTTTAGTTCTTTTCTATTTTTATTTGGTCATATACTAAACTTTGCATCACATATTTCTGCAATTTTGCATTTTGTTAAAATAGGAATTTGTTGCTATTATCCAATCCCAATGGCATCTTCATCTTCCTCTTCTTCTACTCATGTTCATGAAATCAAATATGATGTGTTCATAAGCTTTAGGGGAACAGACATACGCTATGGTTTCCTTAGCCACTTGAAGAAAGGGCTAAGGCAGAAGCAAGTTGATGCCTTCGTTGATGACAGGCTTGAAGGAGGGAACGAGATATCACCCTCACTTGTCAAAGCCATTGAAGGGTCACTCATTTCTTTGCTCATATTCTCACAACACTACGCTTCCTCAAAGTGGTGCTTGGAAGAGCTTGTGAAAATTATCGAATGCATGGCTAGGAATAAGCAGATTGTGATTCCTGTTTTTTATAATGTTGATCCTAACCATGTAAGGCATCTAAAAGGAGCTTACGGAGATGCATTTGATGAATATGAGAAAAAGGGAAGAAATTTGGATAGGTTGCAAGATTGGAGATCTGCTTTGAAAATAGCTGCTAATCTCTCTGGATTTCATTCTTCAAATTTTGGGTAAGATTTTGTGGTTTTTTTTTGTGTCAAATTTGCATGTTTTAACATTTTTCTCTGATTGTTTGTTTGTTGATTTTATATTATGCATATTTTGGCAGGTTATGCAACTTGTAACAAGGACTTTAACCTTTATTTTATTTATTTCTAGCTATAATGTTTTTCATCACTACTTTTGTCATTACATGTTTACTCAAACCATGCATGCAGCACCAATTATTTGTTTGTAGAATTTACAACACCAGAACAATGCTATGATCTTCCTTTTTAAGTATTGTTAAATATAAAAAAAAAATCATTTCATTGTCTCGGTCTAATATCTTAAGCTTTTGATAGGTTGATTCTTGACAAGTTTCATGGGAAAGAATATGCAGACTGAGCCACACATGTTTTTATCATATTAATGATAAATTAAATGCATATTCAAGTGTTAAAAACTTGATATACTTCCCCTTTTCCTTGTTGTATAGGGATGAAGTTGAGCTTATAGAAGCAATTGTCAAATGTTTGTCGGCAAAGTTGAATCTAATGTACCAGAATGAGTTAACACACCTTGTTGGAATCGAAGAACGAATCACAGACATAGAATCACTGTTGTGCCTTGAGTCCACCATAGATGTTCGCGTGATTGGGATATGGGGCATGGGCGGTATAGGCAAGACAACTATTGCTGCAGCAGTGTTTAACCGCTTGTGTTTTGAGTATGAAGGGTGTTGCTTCATGGCAAACATAAGGGAAGAATCAGATAAACATGGCATTATTTATCTCAAGAATAAAATCATCTCTATACTGCTACAGGAAAGTGATCTACATATTGGTACACCTAATGGAGTTCCCCCTTATGTTAAGAGAAGGCTGGTTCGCAAGAAGGTTCTTCTTGTTCTCGATGATATCAATGATTCCGAGCAACTAGAGAATTTGGTTGGTGCGCTCGATTGGTTTGGTTCTGGTAGCAGGATCATTGTAACAACTCGAGACAAACAAGTGTTGAATCAAATAGTTGACAGCATATATGAGGCCAAGCCATTAAATTTTGATGAAGCAGTTAAGCTCTTCATTTTGAACGCCTTCAAACAGAAAAGTCTTGACATGGAGTGGATTGAGCTATCTAGAAGGGTGATCAAGTATGCTAATGGAAATCCATTAGCCCTGAAAGTTTTGGGTTCATTTCTCTATGGCAAAAGCCAAATAGAGTGGGAGAGTCAATTGCAGAAACTCAAGAAAATGCCACATGCAAGAGTTCAGAAAGTGTTGAGACTGACTTATGATACACTTGACCGAGAAGAGAAGAACATATTTCTATACATTGCATGCTTCTTGAAAGGTTATGAATCGGGTCGAGTAATTGTTCTACTTGATGCATGTGGTTTCTCAACAATTATTGGGTTAAGAGCACTTCAAGATAAAGCTCTCATAGTTGAAGCCAGAGGCTCTGGAAGATCGATCGTATCGATGCATGACTTGATACAAGAAATGGGTTGGGAGATTGTTCGAGAAGAATCAATCGATGACCCTGGGAAACGCAGTAGGTTATGGGATCATAACGATGTTCATCAAGTATTGATAAATAATACGGTAATAGTTTAAATTCTTTTGTGCAATTATACATAACTGGATTTGAATAACATTAATTTTTTCTTGCAGGGAACTAAGGCCATTAAAAGCATAACTTTGAATGTCTCAAAATTTGATGAGCTGAGCTTAAGTCCTCAAGTCTTTGCTAAGATGAAACAGTTGAAATTTCTTAAGTTTTCCCAACATTATGGAGATGAGCAAATCCTGTACCTTCCTCAAGGCCTTGAATCTTTGCCAAAGAACCTAAGACTTCTTCATTGGGTTAGTTATCCTTTGAAGTCCTTGCCTCTGAAAGCAGAACACATCATTGAGCTCAACATGACTTGGAGCCGAGCCGAGAAACTTTGGGATGGAATCCAGGTATTGATAGATTAGATACATCACTTTTGTGACTTTTTGTTTTGAATAAAAGTCTACTAATGTGATGTCTCACTTTTATTTGTCACAGAATCTTGAACATCTGAAGAGAATTGACCTGAGTTATTCCAAAAATCTGCTAGAGCTCCCAGATTTTTCAAAGGCATCAAATCTTAAAGAAGTGGAGCTCTTTGGTTGCAGCAATCTGCGTAATGTTCATCCATCTATTTTATCCCTACACAAGCTTGAGAGGCTGAACCTATTTGATTGCAAAGCACTCACCAGCCTTCAAAGTAATACACATCTGAGATCCCTACGTGATCTCTTTCTCGGTGGCTGCTCCAGGCTCAGGGAGTTTTCAGTGACCTCAGAGAAGATGAAAGACTTGGACTTGAACTCATCGGCCATCAGCGGATTGCCCTCATCAATTGGAGCCCTCAGGACATTGGAATCGCTGACTCTTGATCACTGCAAAAGCCTAAACAATCTTCCAAACAAGGTAAGCGATAAAGTCTCACATTAGTTAAACATGAACTGAGTGAAGGTATATAAAATAACCATAGGGTCAAGTTTCACTTAGTTCTTTTAATTTATAGATCTCTTGACTTTGGGCTCTTTCCAGGTTGCGGAGCTAAAGTCACTTAGGGCTCTTCGAATCTACGGTTGCACACAACTTGACGCATCCAATCTCCACATCCTATGCAATGGTTTAGTGTCTTTGGAAACACTAAAGCTGGAAGAATGCCTTACTTTACGTGAAATTCCAGACAATATAAGCCTCCTATCATCGCTGCGCGAGCTGTTACTGACAGGAACAGATGTTGAGAGATTCCCTTCAAGCATCAAGCATCTCTCGAAGCTTGTGAAGATTGACATAAGCGGCTGCAAAATGCTTCGTTCACTGCCGGTGCTTCCACCATCAATAAAAGAGTTACACGCCACTAACTGCACATCATTGGAGACAGTAATGTTCACTTCAAGTGCTGCTGAGTTGCTACAAGCACAAGCATGCAAGACACACACTACATTCCAAAATTGCACAAAATTGACAAAATCTTCAATCAGTGCTATTGGAGTAATAAACGGCCATTTCAACATGAAGAAACTCGCATATGAACACCTCTCAGAAATAGGAAGCAAGTTTCTAGATGGACCAGTTGAACTTATCTACCCGGGAAGCGAGGTTCCAGAGTGGTTCATGAACAGAACAACGCGTGATTCGGTAATTGTGGATCTCTCATCTACTCCACGTTGCAAGGTGATGGGGTTCATCTTATGCGCCATCGTTGGAAATTTCTCATCAAATGAGAAGAACTTCATAGGATGTGACTGCTACATGGACAATGGTAATGCTGAAGAAGAAAAGGTTGACCACGGAAACATGAATGGTTGGACTAGTATACCTGTTTCTGAGTGTTTCTCCGACCATGTGTGTATGTGGTACGATGAAAGATGTTGTGCTCAAAACCATTATGAGGATCAAGGCATGGAGGAAGAGGTTGTAGGGAGTTATACTATTCCAAAGGTTTCGTTTAAGTTCTTTGCTCAAACAGGGAGTACTTGGGAAAAGAGGAATGATATTGTGATAAAAGGGTGTGGAGTGTGTCCAATATATGACTCTGAGTATCAAAGTTTTGTGGAGCAAATGGAGTTGGAGTTGCAGTTTACATTGCAATCTATAGCAACCAGAGGATCAGTTGCATGCTCTAATCAGAAGGAATTGATCTTTCCACCTCTTCCAGTTGGAGCATGGAAGGGTACAACACAGGGCTTGAAAGATATAATATTGTTGCTGTGAATTTTGTAAATGTGAAATTTTGTGAGATAATCTAAGGCAAAAAAGGGACAAGATGAGATTTTTCACATGAAACATCGATCCTTAAATAATTTTTCACCAAAAAATTACATCACTGGATATATATTCTCTACATTTCAGGAATGTAAATATGTGTAATTAAAATGCCTAGCCCCACAGTGTAGGTCCATACAGTATGATTCAAGAAAATGTCACTGGTTTTCTGATGGCTGAAATTTGGATTTCAAGGCTTCAATGACTGCTGAGAAGTCTTGATCACTAAGGCCATGTGATTTTGCAACTTTATATAACTCATTAGCAGCTGCTGCAATTGGAATTGGTTGGGAAACTGACTCTGCTAACCCCAGTGCGAGTCTTAAATCCTGTCACCATTAAAAATTTTGTGGTAATAGAGCAATGTTAGTTCTCTCATGTGAGTGTTAGAAAACATGAATGTTCCATTCATACACACACCTTCTGCTGATGCTTTAGGGGGAATGCAGTAGGGTAAAGCGATTTTATCATGGAGGGGCCTTTGGTTGAGTACATTGGAGCATTAATGGCACCTTGTGAAACTACCTGCAAAAATT
Source organism: Nissolia schottii (assembly GCA_003254905.1). NCBI lineage: Eukaryota > Viridiplantae > Streptophyta > Magnoliopsida > Fabales > Fabaceae > Nissolia > Nissolia schottii. The sequence goes on along the minus strand of QANU01095819.1, from coordinate 957,042 downwards.
TCCATTTGGTGAATACTCAGCACCAAGTTTCTTTCAGTATTCATGAACACATGCTTCCTTTATCCACAACAAATAAGATGAATCCTAAGTCCTAACATCAGAAGAAGAGAAAGAAAGACATGTATCACAGGCAATTTAATTCTCTTAGGTATACGAAAACAGTGAATAAAAAGCAAGTATAGGGAGAAGAAACATTGTGAATTTCTTCTAAACAAGTCACACCATCTTATGTATGTCTTAGAAAGAGTGAAGATTTCAAGTTACTTAGCCCTGGAACCACAGGTATTCTACTAGATTTATCTGCATCATGACTTCTTTGACTTCTTACCATCATTCACATGCAGTTAAATATCCTCCAAAGACTAATGAATCACATTATTGAAAGAAATCAATGTTACATCATGGACTAGCAAATACCTCCACAAGTACATTTGGATCCAACCCAACTTTCTCACTGAGAAGTAAGCCTTCAGAAAAGGATGCCATCATACTATGGACCAATATGCAATGAAATAGCATCGTCAGCTTAACCATTCAGGACAAGGACAAATGGAAGCGAAATAGTGAGAGACAAATTGTTTAAAACCTGCCCATGATCATATTGACGACGAGTTTCATTGCAGCTCCATTTCCAACCTCCCCAAGGTAAAATTTTGACTGCATAAAAGTATGAATCAATCATATGAAGTAAATGTTTGCTTTGCTATAAAGATCCGGGATTATATTATATATATACTTTCCCCATGATGTCCAAGAGAGGAGCAGCCGTTTCGAATAGATTTCTGTCACCTGCAATATCATGTACATTACTTCAGAGTCTGTCAGTGCCATTAATCTGTTGTGAAATACAGTCTCAATGCATTCAAGATGATATGCACTGTTAACTATACAAATGGGAGTTCTGTTGAAAATAAATAAATAAAAAAAACCTTTCTAGCATGTCTTGTTTATAAGACTTCATAAGTTCAAGTTCCAAATATCTGCAACAGTTATGTTATATATAGATTGGTGTTACTACTTGCATGACACATCCCATCTTAATTTTCTCCGGAGAAAAAAATTCCTTGACGAACTCTTTTCCAACGCCAAAATGATTTAATAGTACTTGAAGAAGAATATTCACCTGCTGTGAGAAAAATCAATTGCCCATCTTCTGCTGGCTTTTTGGAACCTGAAACTGGTGCCTGTGGTTACACAGAAATGGCATAATAGGCGTTACAACTTACAATATTCTTCTCACAGAAGCATGGAAAGCAATAACACATATCCTGAATACACAACATCCTGTTTGTGCCAAAGAGAATGTAAAAGAAACAACCAATTGCACCTCCAAAAATAAAGCTCCAGTGGATTTTATGCGCTCATTTATCAATTTAGAAGTGGCGACATCAACTGTTGAAACATCCACGTATCTGAAAATGTGTAAGATATTATATTATTAAGCTTGCCATCAGACTGAGGAAGCAAAATGTATTTGACAACTATGGATGGACCCTAATCAAACGAGGACAAATTTGGAAATAGTAAAATGACAATACTATATGCTGGAAAGAGTCGTTAGTCATTTCAAATGCCATTATCTGTAAAATTGTAGCAATATGAAGGAAATAGTTTGAAACTTTGAATTAAGATATAGCACCCTTTTCCTGGACCCATTCCATTTGCAGCTCCATGCTTCCCACAAGCAACATCCACCTGATATGGAACAAGGAATAGTAACTAAGAACTATGATATAAGCTCTTTTTTTTTCCAAAAAAAAAAAAAAAGGTGAAACTTTACTGAAATATACGCACTGCACTTTGAGGATCAGCAAGCATGGCAAACGTGAGGTCGCAGGATGCTGCTACTTCCTCAGGAGATGGTTTATATCTGCAGAAACGAATGCATTAGGATATCAAACAATGCTTTGAAATCTGAAGTAGTATAGTTCTTGTCTTTATTCCTTTCCAAATATGGCACGCACTGATGCACAGGTATTTGATGATAATGCAATGGAAATGAAGCGTTATTAGTTAACATGGGAAAGTGAATGCCAAGAACCAACTTACTTTGCTCCGAGGCTGATGAGAGGGTCACACTTGCTCTTGGTCCTATTCCAAACAGTGAGATCAACTCTACAACAGGAGAATTAAGAGGATCAATTAGGATCTGATTCAGGATCAGGAATGAATATGAACTATGGTTTAGGCATAAGGCATGTTAGTGACAAGTGACAAGTCAAGCCAATTGCAATAGTAGACAGGACAGACATACCCAGCTTTGAGGAGATTGAGAGCCATAGGGGAGCCCATGATTCCAGTGCCCAAAAAGCCAACCCGAGAGGGTGTCTCAGTCACTGCAAAGCAAAGCCAAGCCAAGCAGGGAAATTGATAGAATAAGAAGGAATTGTGTAGTGTAGGGAAAATGAAAGTGGAAACTGGAAATTAACAAGAATAGAATAGAAGGGAACCTTGGGGGGAGGAAGCAGAGGAATTGGAGATGTGAGAAGAGAAGGCTCGCTTCAAAGGAGGAGCAGAAGAAGAGATGAAGGAGAAGGAGCGCATTGCCATGGCAAAGTGAAGATTACTGCTGCAGCTCCTTACACAGGAACAGGGATCGCTTTCCTAGGTTGTTGTCGGATAGAAGAAGAACGCACACTCACGATAGCTTCACGCCCATAAGCACAGGCCAGTAACATAAATATGTCTCTCTCACTCTCTCTTCTTTCCCCAAATAATATATTACTACTATTATCATGTTACAATTAAAATTAAATAAAAACAATCATTTTTATTATTATTATTATCTAAATATATTGTTTCTTTGCCTGATTTATATTACAAATATTGGGTGTTTGGGAAAAATATTGAAATGTCTTGTAAAAAAATATAATTTTGTTATTATAAGATTCATTTTATTTGGCACATAAGAAAAAAAAAACATCATTATTTATATTAATTTACCCCGTTTTAATTTAGTGTCTTTTTCTGTTGTAATATATATTCTTTCACCTAATAATAAATTCATATAAAACTATACCATAAATTCTAGGGTACGATAAAACAAACTTCATAATTTACTTATTACCTTTATAAAAGTGCCTGAGTTAACAATTTTTTCTTGTCACATTATGAAAAATTCTCATATACTTTTAACACACATCTAACGTTTTCTTAACTAACTCTTATTGGAATTTAAAATTGTAAAACAAAGCTCTCTTTTTTCATGGTCACTATCATATCCTATAATTTTATAATTTTCTCTTGAAAATAAAATCTATTCGCTTATCTTTCTCATTCTCATTTCATTTATGTGTTTTGTTTTTGACAAATATGTACAAATTAAGAAAATAATTAATTTATACATACTTAAAGAAAATATGTAGTATTTAGACTAAAAAAAAAAGGAAACAAAGGGAAGCAAGGTTTTGCTTTTTTTATTTTTAAATCCATTATGAGAATGGTTGGAAGGGGGGGGGGGGGCGCTTAGCTTTTAAAAGTCGTTAACGGGAAACCGTAATGCAAAGATGAATGTGGAAATCGATGGAGGAGTCCGCAGTGGAGATCGAAGGTGAAGATGGTTCCAAGTTGGCATCACTAGGCCCCCAAAACAGAGTCTTTGGACGAGGCTGTTGTGGCTTTCACACCAAAGACCTCACCGTTTCTCGTCGTCACGTTTCCTTCCAATTACTCAACAACTCTAGGGTTTCATTCCAGGTCATCGGAAGGAACCCCTTTTGGGTGTGCTCCACCACTCACGGAGGAAGATCCCTTACGCTATTCCGCAAGTCCGATAAGGGTCAGTTGGACCTCGGTGACCGCTTCTCCTTCTCCGGCAAAGCACCCATATGGTTCCATTTCAACAAGCCAGCCCACAACGATGAAGTTCCTGGGTCCCACTCTGAAGATGAGAGTTCAAGGGTTGACCTTAACATTGACCAAATCGACCTTTCACAAATCGATCTGGTTAAAGGTATATTGTGTATGTATATTAGGGATAATATAATTAAGATTCAATCATGAATAACATAGTTGATAGTGATTACTATTTGAGTACTTTCTGAAGATTTCTATAATTTGGTTTTGGGAATGCAGAGTTTGGTTTTCTTGTGATTGGGCACGAGTTTGACAACTATCCCAAGGAAATGATCCGCAATGTGAAGGATTGGCAGTGGTTCCTTGAGGAACCTACCATAGATAGTGATGAGGATGATGAGGGGAAGGAGAGGAGGAAGCGAAAGAAAGGGAAAGACAATGAAGATGAAGAATGGGGTGGTGAAAGTGAAGAGGATAAGGACCTTGTTTCTAAGATAAGGAAAGGTAAGAGACCCATGTACTCCACAAGGTCAAAAGATAGCAAAAAGTGGCCTAATAGAGATACTGAAGGTGGTGGTACTAGTTCTAAACGAAAGAAAACTACTAATGTCAAGGATACTGGTGAAGAAGATGATGATGATGATGAGACACTTGGAGGCTTTATTGTTGATGACAAAGAAGATCAGGAGGAGGATGACAAAAACGATGAAGAGGAGGAGGAGGAGTTTGAAGATGAAGAAGAAGATTAAGTTCTAATGGATTTGTAGTTCTGGATGATGTGACTTTTTTTATGTGAATTTGTAGTAATGAGCAGCTCNCACGGAGTGGCGCGGCGGGGGACGAACAGCGCCGGTGCGGTGAGGGAAGGAGCAGAACGGCACGAAGCAGCAGTGACCAGTGAGGGTGAGGGAGAATGGGAGATGATGGCGCACTATGGCAGTGAGGCAGGACGGGTCGAGCCGTCGAGGTCGACAGGGTCAGGGGCAGCCCTAAGTCTTCACATTCAGAGGGAAGCAGTAGTGACCAGTGAGGGTGAGGGAGAATGGGAGATGATGGCGCACTATGGCAGTGAGGCAGGACGGGTCGGGGTCGAGGTCGACAGGGTCAGGGGCAGCCCTAAGTCTTCACATAGAGAGGGAAAAACGACGTCGTTTTGCAGTTTTAAGGGCCAGGAAGCAAAATCGTAAAAACGTGGGTAAAATCGCGATTTTGCACGATTTTATCCGATTTTACCCGATTTTACACAGAAACGATTTTACACCCGATTTAACAAGATTTTGCAACTGAACTCGTAAAATCGTACGATTTTACGATTTAAAACTCGATTTTAATAACCATGGGCATGCCCTTTGTTTCTAGAACCTTCAAGAACACAAATATCTAGGAGATGACACACACAACAGCATAAATACCAAAGATACCAGCAAGTCCCATAGTACTAAGCATTACAGGAAGCAAGTATGTGACGATGATTTCTCCAATCCAGAACAGCAAATGATGAAATACATACGATGGTACTACGGAACACGATTGCATGCACAACTGTAAAAATAATATAAAAAAACCTAGCATGTAGTAAACTCGGGAACTCGGGAGTAAACTCATGATTTGATGCGAGTTTACACGAGTTTACACGAGTTTACCCGAGTTCAGTCAAGTTTACCCAGAAATGAGTTTACATGCGAGTCAGCTCGATTTTACCACCTAAAAACGTAAACTCGTACGAATTTACGAGTTAACTCGCGATTTTGATAACCATGATGTCCAGTTGTCAGCTCAATGTGGGAATGTTGTTGTTGAGTAAAAAATTAGGAGGTACTGATAAAGAGTTCTTTGTTAACTACATATCTCGAAATAGCTTCACTTCATGAAATTTGTCATTTCTATTTATTGACTTGTTGAGGTTGCAGTGTGTATACCAAAAAGAATTTTATGCAACCATGAAAATAATAATCATCCCTCAAAATTCAGCAACACAGCTCAGGTGTACAATGAGCTCCATTAGCGGAGCTTCAGTCAGATTTATCTGAACTAAAAAATATCGCTCAAAATTTAACAAAATTCATATCTGCATGCGAACATCATTTTAAAAGGGTTCTTGTCAAATGTTCTCTAGCCGTAGCCCATGCTTGAGTAAGTGTCTGCAATATCAGAAATTCACTGTCAGATTGAAGAACGAAGTAATATGCTAAGCTTATCCTAAAATTTGTATCCATCAATAATAGTAAAGACTGATTTATACACAACAAATTCACCTAATGTGAGTTATACATAATAGATTGCCAGGATTCTCAAAAGTAATTTCAGGAATAAATCTAACAACCTCAGGTCTATATGGCGCTCCATTTGTCTCTAATGCAAAAACAATAAGCAACTCTACTGACACATACTAACTGAGAACGTTATATTACCTGCTCAGATAAGGGGGACTCAGCATCCATGCTATGGGAGGTCACTTTTTCAGCAATCATTGGTCCATTTGTTTCAAGTATCATCCTTCAAAGGAGAAAATGTTAAAAAGATTAATTAAAATTTTACGCAAATACCGAATTGTGACTAAAAAACAGATGCATACCCTCCATCAACAATCTCATCAAGACATAAAAGAATGAGATCCAAGTTCTCAAGTGCCTCTCTTTTGTCGACGTTATTTCTGTAAAAGGCACAAAAATAAACAAGAAATAAGTATCATGAGTAAAAGCACGCCAATAGTTAAGATCTAACTAGCAAATAGGACCTAAATACCTCAACAGAAGGGTGACTGCGTCAAAGAAACCCTGAAGAACTGATGCTAAAATGATCTCATTTTCATCGTCGCCACCCGTGACAAAGAAATGCAGGTCTTGTACAAATTTGTATATAATAATATTGTTCTCGAGTAAAGTTATCTCAGCTGCAGATTATGTGAAACAACATATTGGTTACAAAAGAAACATGATAAAACAGTATAAGAGCATGGCACACTTATAAGAAATAAATTCTGAACTGAAAGTAAAAGGAGCTCTCGAGTTACAAGAAAATTCCCAAAAACAGATTTCAAAGAACTACATGAGCAATAATTATAACCTACAACATCAAGAATCATGTCAAATAGAGACATGATAGCACCCCATATAAAATTATTATATGACTTCGCATCATGATAAGTGCCCTGTCAAACACACACTGCTATGCTTACCTTCTGTTCGAGCATTTGTCTTAACCGTCTTACTATACACAAACTTCTCGAAAGCTAGCTTTGCACTATTTGTTGGCCACTCATCTGAAAAATACTTGACTGCCACACGCTTTCCCTCGGAATCTAGAAGAAGAATATTCTTTATCGATGGACACGAGCCCTAAAGATGAAAAACCAAATACCAGCAAGTGATTAAAGGATCGTCATAATGATAATGATATCCGTTGCCTAGGCCATAGGACAATCCATGGTTATATAGAATCTGAATAAAAGAATTTCAATTAAGAGTGGCAGCATTCAATTACGAAAAATCAAGAGAAGAGAATGAAATATCTCTGCCTCGGAATTTATGAAACTCCAATCACAGATTTACAAATTGGCATTGGCAAAAAGTTCACCAGCAAATAGGATACAATGTCCTCCTACACGGATCTGAGATGAAAATTGGCAACAAAAAAATCACAAATCTGTGATTTGAAACCGAATTGACAGATTCATCATTATTCGAATTAATTACAAAAATACTCGGTGATAGCAAATGTATCCGTAATATTTAGATATAGATGAGAATGAAAAGATGACGAGAATCTGAACGTAAAGAGAGAAAGAGAGACTTACATGACGCGCCATTTGGGAGAAACAGAATTGCGAGTTTCAGAGTGCCCGGGACTTCGGAGATCTGTAATATCCATCGGGATTGATCTCATTTTTGGGCGATGATGAATAAGGGTAATTCGGTAAATACAAGTATTGCGGCGCTTACACTACAATTGATCTTTTATTTTTTCTCACCTTGGTAATAGCCGACAGTTTTGGTTAATTATCCTGTGTGCACTTATGAATGGAGAAATTTAAGTGTGCACCCACTTATGATGGATAGGTGTAGGTTAATTGATTATTTATATTAAATAATGTATTAGAAATAGATAAATAGTCTCTAGTAAAATGTCTAAAGTAACCTTTAACCTGTCAATGAAAGCTTTACTACTTTGACATAACCACTCTCTCCCAAAATCGCCACCTTCGTTCTTTGACCACCGCCGCTGTCGGCGACGACGCATTATTCTTCTATGATGCCTCCACTAACAACATCGTCCTTCACCTCTTCATCCTGTCTCTCCTCTCAAATCCGCCGTCGACTCGGTCTCAAACTCTGACCTTTACATGTACCTCCACTCTGTCGTCCTCAGCCGTTCAAAGTACTTCTCCGCCCCGTTATCCGACTGATGGATCTGCCAAGTCCATCCTCCTCTGCCTCCAGAATACCACTCCATCACCACCGACGAAGAACACGAGATTTTTTGGCTCAATCTCGCCATTCCTCCCATTCTCGACTCCCTCCAATCACAACACCAGTAACTTCGGCGCCACCATCGATAATGCCTCCACAGCACTGGATCTCCTCCTCGTGGCGCTCGAGCTTCTCTTTGAGTACAACGTCCAATCCTGCATAGGGTTTCTAGAAGCAGGTCCGTGGACAGAGGAGCTTCTCGAAGGAGCGATGTCCTTAAATGTAATTTCGTTATTACCATACATTTTATATTTTCTAAAACTTTGGGCAACGTATAACTGGCTACCGATTGGTGCAGCCGCACCACTGCACCCCATAAACTTATATCCTACTATCACAGCCATGTGTGGACTAAATTGAATGGTCCACAATCCATGGAAGTAAGGTGCACACTAAAAGTGCTACTCCTTAGGGTGCAGACTGGATAACTGACTGATAGTTTTGCATTCAAACTGACCAACTTATACACTAACTTTGATTTGAGCTTGGGTCACATTATCAATGCAAGAGGAGAGATTTAAAATCTACACAAATATTAAATGTTCCAAATAACATTTTTGAATTTGAAATGATCGACTAGGCTTCATTGACTCTTTTTTTTTTCCGCTTGATGACTTTTTTGTTACCACCACAAATTATGAGAGCCGACAACTTTGTTGCAGGCACTTCTATTGCAAAAACCAATTATGTGTGTTGTAAGGATTATGGTCTTGAGAATGAGGATGCGTTCATGGTCACGATCAATGAAATTGAGGTTTCATTTTACTATCTCTTTAGTGATAGTTACTACACACATAATTCATTATGTATGCCAATGAGTCCCTACCGTTGATGTGGAATTTATAGCTTACAATGATTGTCTTGTTTTTGTTTTGAAATTGAAGCCAGGAATCCAAGGGTCGGGAATTAAAAGGTGAAGGAGAATCAAAGTTAAATTATAAGTGAGAATTACTTATAAATTTTGATTTTGCATTCATCTCGGTGGTTTCTCAAATATTATATAAGGTAAATACTCCATACCACTTAATTTATTTATTTTTGATAATTTTTATAACTAAATTTATAAAATTTTATTCTTATTTTATAATCTAATATGACATATTAATAAATTATATGATCTAATATGATAAATTAATATTTTTTAATACAATATTTATCAAGAGGTGCATTGTAAGTCCAAATAGTCCGCAAATCTCTAAACCTCTTATAATAAGTTGAATCTTTCAATGATTAATGAAAAATTTATTACAACCATATAAAATATTAATAAATTAAGTAGCACGATATATTTACGCCATGGATATTTAACAAACCACATTTTTGTTCTAGTAATTATTCCGTTGCCTAATTCATACAATTTTAACAGAAGATATGAATTCGAACCATGCAATTGTGGAGAACGAGTACCTGCCAAAAAGTAAGCAACAATTTCTTATGCACGTGTGTATATCTGAAATTGTTGTGGAATTTACTACTTAAACTAATTGTCTATTTATTGTTTTAAAATTGAAGAGTTGAAGCTGAAGCCCCATCCAATGGAGGGAAATCTTAAGGTGCAACTGGTTTCTCGGACTCACGTTTGTGGTAGTAAGCATTACTATTGTTTTCTGATTTTGTCTTGTATTTTAACATAAATGGTTATACACAATTCTGTTAAAATAGTTGAAAACTTGCAATTCATGTTGGTCACTTGAATATATATAGGATCCTTTAAGAAACACAGTACTGATTAGGCACCGAACTGGCTGAAATCCTAGGAATTTTGAGGTTTGTACAACAAGGGGACAATAAATATGAACATGACATTAATTAGATCAAACTATATATTCAATGGATATGATATGAAGTTATGAACAAAATTATTATTATGATAATTAGGGGCTGTAGAAGAAGGGACCACACTTGCATTTCCAGCTCTCAGGCTCATAATTTGCGTACTGAATGCCCCAATGATGAGTGTGCCTCCTCCTACCACTGCTGGGGACTTGAATGGCTTCACATGGTGTGCATTCATAACACTTGTGCTCACAGCTTGGTGGACTTGACCCTATTTTGCTCTCTTCTTTCTCATATGCTAATTTTTCCATTACACCCTTTGAACAAAGAGGGATTTAAAAAATTTATGTTAACACAGAAAATCACTTCAAAAATTTACAGAAAATGAAGAATATAAATCATACCTTTTCTGACTCTATAGTAGTATATGGTGCTGATGACTTTGGTGCTGGTGACTCTTTTCTACTACCTGATGAAAGCATTGATGAAAATTGTAAAAGGAGTGATTCCATTTTGTTTTCATATTATAAATTGCTTAAAAAATATTGAGAGATAATTTGCTAACTGTTGAACTTAAAGTTATTACTATTCCCTTCCCTTTTTTAAGTGAGGGAAATAGGCTGGCAAAAAAAGTTGAAGCTGAGTTATATACATATGATTAAGACATAATTGCAAGCAACATGTAGGGGTTTAGCACATAATAAACAGAAGTATTAGTATGTTTGTTTTTGGATGCTAACACCCAAAATTGATTCTCTAAAACTCTAGAAGTGAAAAGAAGTGAGAAAATTTCACTTCTGATAATTGTCAGAAGAATCAATTTTAAGTGTTTTCTCCTAAAATCTAAACCTGCCTCAATCTTTTTTTAAAAAAAAAAAAGTTGATGTGTAGGGCACCTAACTAACTAACCTGGATGGGACATGGCATCAGCTGGAGGGAAAGGCCTCCTTGCTAAAGAAACCCAACTCACTATTTGGAGAACAAGAAGAAAACAAAAGAATCTTCCCTTCATTTTTTTTTTCTACTTCAAAAGAGGGCAAATGGTGAATGTGATGATGATATCTAAATCCCTCCCTTTCACTTACAAGAAGAGGCAAGGCATGATTGCTGGAATATAAGGAGGAGAAAATAAGCTACCAAAGGAGCTTGCAATTCCCCAAAACTTTTCTTGGACTGATCTTCACAACCTTTTGCATAGGCATAAGAGATTTTTGCTTCACAAGCAAGTCATGTGCAGTTATAACTAGCCTAGCAAGTTTCCACCTTCATTTGACAACTCACTCCAACTCCTGAACTGTCTTTTTTTTTTTTTTTTCCTTCTCTACAGTCTTTCTGCCTCTAGCCTTAGATTGCTTACCTTTCAATACAAGCCAAAGCTTTCTCTGATCTCCCTCTCAATAAAAATCAGTCTAAAAGGTGTAGTACTATACATGCTGGTCCACAAGTCCAGAATAACAGCACCCTTTTTAGGCCTGTAACACCTGCAATACCCACATAATAATTATATGATATTTGAATTTTTTTTTTTATAGATACAATTCAAAACCCCTCACATACAGCCACACATAAAATAGAGTTAGTTAAACAAATAGTAATTATATATTTAATAAAGCTAGTGGTGAAAATCATTTTAATTGTAAATGTGTCTAAAGTTAAGGTGTTAAAATTATGTTTAAGTAAGAATCTTGAATCTTTCAAACAGATAAATAGTATTCTCTTCGTCCATTAGTTATTTAAATACATTGAGTAAACAATGTATTTAGAAATCAAAAAATGACTATTATTAGTGGACCTGGTAATAACTTTGCCTTTTTGTCTTTTACTGATGCTGTCATAGCCTCATATATATACGGAAGAAAGGAAATCAATGGTAGAGTGGTACTTATATGAAGTGGGAAAAAAAAGCATCAATCAGCCTTTGAGACATTCAAGAGATCTGGACCAAGAAAAAAAAAAAAAACATTTAATGAGTTAGTTAAGGGTCGTTTTACTGTGGGCACTTTCATATAGGGCTCATCCATGGTCCAGGATTGGATTAATTTTGGTACTATGGTAAACTTTCTACGGGTTTGATTATTAAGAGGAACAGAGAATTCCATCAATCTTGGCCATTCATTTGATAGATGGCATTCAATTTTGGTGTCCCCCAATCTCCTGCTAGAGATTTCCCACATTCAATGAAGAACAGACTCTGATTACACTATTTATTGTGGTTCAATTCAAGGGGGCACTAATGATGGAAATTTTTTAAAAAAGCAGCTAAGAAATGTAATGTAGCATGGGCACTTGATGTTAGTAAACATGTGGAGCATTCAGTTCACTATATATAGGGGGTTGCATTTATTGCTCCCTCATTGTTTCTGCTAAGCTCTTTTTAGGAACCAGAAAGTGAGAGTTGTTGTGTAAGAACGAAGCATTTAATTAGGCAATTGATAAGCTCGGAGATGTTATAGAATGGTCATGAGTTGGTCATCCATCAATCATGCTAAAGGGTAAAGTAGGGGCTAGGTAAAGAGGCAAACAACAAATGCACTTATATTATTACTCCCTTAATCATATTAAGTGTCGCACTTATTTTTTAAATATATTTGTTCTAGAGTAACTTGAGTTCGAGAAGCGCTGTTGCTTGAACATAATGGATAAATGAGGAGGCGCTTTGATGAAAGCTTCGCTTAGTTCTTGGTGCGAATGAGAGGTGGTGATGTGTACTTGTTAAGACATGATGATGCTTAAGTAAGTACAAGGGTTTTAAATAAGTATTTTAGGATTAGAATGAGTGATACTTGATAATCTTAAGTTGATATGCTTTGCTTTTATAATGAATTAGGTCAACCCATTTGAGATAAAAAAATCATGTAGAATTTAAATAGTGATTCCATTTATCTCGACATGAACCTGTTATAATGAGCTTGTACTTATCTAAGGTCGTCGTTATTTTCTTGTATGATAAGCGCAACAACTTATTGGCCTGTTGAGGTTGAATGTGAGTTTGGTCAACTTGACCCAAGCGTGCGTCATGCTTAATTTTTTTTAGAGTTTAATTATAAGTTGAACCTCAAAGAGTTGCACCTTGAAGGGTTAGACCTCAATCAAGAGGTTAGTCCTTAAGAGGGTAAGGCTTAGGAATAACCAATCTAAATAACCCATAACAATATTTATAAATTAATACATTTGAATATAAACTATATTTAAATACATTAATTTATGAATACATTTAAAAAAAAAATAAGGCTTCACATGATACAAGATGAGAGAGTAATTAATAATTATATACCCATTTTTCCGTTAAAGTAAGTGTGTGCTAATACAGTATTGTCTGGGAATTATTACTTGTAGCCTAGTAGGAACCTGTTGGATAATGTGGTTAAAATGAAAGGATCTTTCGCATTCTATGTGGTCAAGGAAGACCCTAATTAATATATATATATACACACACTACTGGCAGTGTTTAGGGCTGCTGCATAGCATAGGAGTAGCATAGGAGTTGAAGAATGAAATTGTAGGTGGAAATAGACCAAGTGTTTATGGTAATTAAGATCGAGTGCATAACTATTTGCCTTATGGTGACGTCAGCTTGGAAAGGTAGAAAGCATTAAATGCAGCAGTTAAATGTTTTATTAAGATTTAAACTTTTGTTTAGCAGTGTTTTTCTTAGTCTTCTAGCAGATTCTCTAGTTCTGACTAATTAAAGCATTTTGGCTCTTAATGTAGCCTTTGTCATAAAAGAAAAAACAGAATAATGATTGGTCGAAGTGGCAGCGATAAAGAACAAAAGGAATCAAGAAAATATTTAGTGCCCAAGATTCGAGTTGATGGCATTGTTCGCATACTAGTATGCAACCTAAGGCATCCGGTCGATTAAAATTTATTTCGATTAATGGAATTTAGTGATTTTTTTTTTATCTTAATGAAGATAGAACTTTATTCATTTTAAAATTAAATAATTACAAGAACTTGAATAAAGAGAAATTAATAAAAATAGACCATAAGAACAAATAACACGAGCAAACAGAACAAGAATCTCCCAAAGATACTAAACCTAACAAGCAACAAACTAAACATAATTGAGAGTAAGGATAAGGAAAGTCATAATTTTTATGAGAAATTAACTTATAATGAACCTCATCAACAAAACATTTAAGTAACTAAAGGGGTTAAATTTGAGCAGTTAGCATCTCATCGATCTCTAACCTTTCATTACCATCATCATCACCTTCATCACTCCTCTGCATTCCTTTCTCCTCCATAATTGCTCTTTCAATCCGCAATAAGATGGTTAGAAATCAAAACAAAATATGGAGACAATGATGTAACGAGATGCAAGGATCAAATGGGGCAAGTGAAAATGTTGAATGTTGATAATGGGCGTGACATGTAAAATTTTAGTAAAAATAAAAATAGTAGTATTATTTAAAATATTCAAAAGATATAGATATTTTATTACTCTTCTTACTTTATCATGAGATCTACTTTTATTTAAGTGAATCTAATAATATGTTATAATAAGGATAACAATATATCTATACATTTTAAGAAAATAATATTTTTAAATTGAAAAGACATGAATGCATAGGATAAAAATGGCCAAAGACACGTGGGACCCACCTTATAGTGAAAAAGGAAGTAGAGAGAATGTTGGAATCTTACCTGAGTGTGCCACGTGGCAGTCGATGGAGCTGGTTTCTCCCCGTGTTGTAAATCTCAACTAGTATTGCTGGTGAAGGCATTGCTTGCTTATGCTTAAGTAATTACTTGTATTGTAACGACAAATGCAACTCTGTTGCAAAGTATTTGTTGCATACTGCATTGCGTGTAACATTTATTACAAATAATCGAGCATGCAGGGGGGGTCACCTAATAATAATGTTACTTTTGGCCATTACAAAAAGAATTCAGCTTCAAGTACACTAAAAATATATACCATACATATATTTTATATTTATATGCATAAAATTTATGTTTTAACGCTTGAAATGTTTGTGCACTTAATTAAATATAATTGAAAATATTATCCACGAGTTGTAATGTTTGTGCACTCGTCAGAATAAAGTTTGTGCATTATTGCGTATAATGTTTGTGTATATTTTTAAATAAAGTTCAGATTGTAACACACTCTGATAATGTTGTAATGTTTGTGCATTCGTATGCATAAAATTTGTGCATTACTATTTATAATGTTTATGCATTTTTTAATAAAGTTCAGATTGTATATAACTATGAAGTATATGTTTGTAGTGTAGTCCAAATAATGTTTGTGCATAAATGTGCATAAAGTTTGTACTTTAACGAATGTAATGTTTGTGCTTTGATGCATTTAAGTTTGTGCTCTATTTTTAAAAATTATATTGTATACATATAATAATCATTAATTACCTAATTTAAATAATATATGTATAGATGTATGAAATTGAGTGTATACATAACATTTCAGTTACAAATATTCAAGCATGCAGAGGGTCACCTATTGAAGTCACTTTTTGGCCAGATATAACAAGCTAGAGCCATATTTCTCCAATATATCTGATGATACATTAATGCAGCTTATCAATGCGTTACAATCACAAATGTATTGGAAACCAATAAAAAAAGATTGGGATATTATAGTTATCATAAGCTTAATTAGAAAAATGTAGAACCAATTAAAAAATTGCGTGACAAATACACCCGTGGCAACTTGCAAAATTAATAATAATAAAAAATCACATACAAACTCCTTGGTATTATAGATCTGAGCATTTGAGACAAAGTTGAGGAGGGGGCACAGACAGTGTTCCATTAGGTAACGTTTGTAGAAGCAGGCAGTAACCAACCAGTGGCCTCTTCGGTCACAGTGCTAAATTCTCATCATTATTTCACCATACAAAACAGCTTCTAGGAAATTTGCTTAGATATATCTGTGCACCTTGGAATTGTTTTTTTAAAAAAAAGAAGAAGAGATTTCATTAACAATTGAATAGCTTAGAAAACCTTAGTGAAATATATAAAAAAAAAGACACAAATACAAAAATAGGTTTGATGACGTCTAACAGCATGGAAATAAAGGTGAATATTTCATATCATTCATGAATTCCAGATTATTTCTTCGGATTAATTGCCTCAACTACGACCACAATCTTCGGTTTCACCCATTCATACACTTTGGGCGCTTTGATTTCATCTACGTAAGATATCTTCTCTAGGCAAGCTCTAGAGGGCTAAAAAGGCAAATCCAAACTCCCCCTTTACGTTCTCTTGCAATTTGTGTATAAAAATAGTTATAAATACTAACACTAATTTTAATACGCAGATAATGAAAAATATTTACCTAACAATTTTATTTTATTTTTGTTTGGATTCAGTATACATAACCACGTATCAAAACTAAAATCTTTTTAAGAAAAAGTTTAAATATTTTTATGATGTTTTTAACAAACTAAATGGATTCATTTTTATTTGAGTATTAAAAATATACAGCAAAGTTCTATGTATAATTAATTAAACTTCAAACAAAATTATAATAGTTTTTAAAAATAATTATTGAGTATTAGCCAATTGGGCCAATGTTTGACTTTGAGGCCTAACAAGTTGTAAGAGGCCTTGGACTGGTAATAAGTATAGTATTTTGATTAATAGTTATAGTTAACCAAAACATATAGTAGTAGTCATATATTCTTTCATAATATTATGTTTTAGATTTGGATTATCGAGATTGAAGAATATCATTATTGAATCAATTAAAAAAAACAGTAAGACTCATTGTCACTTTATTTATTTATTTATTCTACTTGAGATAAACCAATTTATGGGACATTGCATTACAATTCACCCAATTTTCCCTCTTAATTTTCTATTCAAAACCAAACACAAGCCAGTCTCTAAAGCTCAATCTATGTCTCTTTAAACTTGTGCAGTTTATGTAAATAGAGTTTGTGCTGCTATATATATGATGGTACGCCATGCATAGAACAAGATTGATTATAAAGAAGTTGAGTTCAACACCTTTTCAGTGAGTGAGCTCTCTAAATTCTCTTCACTTTCTTTTACTGAGTTTATGTTTTTTTTTTTGATGGTTTTGTGTGGCTTAGAGAAGGGGGGTTGAATCTAAGCAAAGCCTTTCGCTTTAAAAAATTAACCTTTCTTTGAAAGTTATCTCCTAAAAGTTTAGGAGATATCTCCTTGTATTCAGGGAGACAAGTTTTAAAAAAAACCAAAATTTTGAAAACGAAAACAGATTTTCGTTTAAATGATAGGAAATGTAAATAGTGGAGAGAAGAAGAAAAACACACACAATATTTATACTGGTTCAATTCTTAGTCCGAAATCTACGTCTAGTTCTTCAATCACCAAAATCTGTTTTTCTTTCGCAAAAACTTACAAGTACTAATAGTTTTTCTCAAAAACTCACAAGACAGAACTTTCAAATACAAAGACTTGAACTGAAAATCTTTCTCTCAAGCTCTCTGTTGCTCGCCAAAAACAAACTCTCAAATAACCAATTTTCTCACCAAGCAATAAAATACCAAAATACAAAATCAAAGGATTGAAAATAAAATATTCAAAATATGAGAGGTTTGTAGGTGGAGGTCTTGAGGATGTATTTCAATGGCGGTCTTTTTCTCTCATTTTTCTCTTATGTGTTGTGTGTCTTTAGAATGGTGAAGACACTTCCATTTATACTCGATCCTTAGCATATTCTTGAAGCTTGAGATCATCTATTTCGTTTTTGCCATTCTTCAATGATTCTCTCTTTCTTCCTTCTTTTGATTTCAATCCGCTCAGCTCTTTCCAATTTTCGCTGATGCTCATTTAATAAGACTTTTACACATGTGCTTCAATTTGGTCCTTTTGACCGTTGCAAGAAGAACGTGTTTCTTGCTTCATCTTCCATGAACTTTGATTTCCAATTTCTTGCATCCATCACATTTTTTTTTAGCTCCCCTTTTCACCTGATTTCATCTTTCTTTTGGCCATAAAAATTGCTTTCCTTTTTGTTCTATTCTTTTTGCCTCACCCGTAGCTATATCATCGTCTTTTTAGTCTAGGAAAGTTTCTTGAAAGAAAGTTGTCCTTGATAGCTTAATTTCATACTTTTCCCAAATTTTCTCTTTTGTTGCTATTTCAATGTTATTCATTCATTTTGTTTCTCTTTCTTCCTTTTGAGAAATTTCATCTTGTCATCATTATAAGTACATTTCTCTTTCTTCCATTTCCTTGAACTATGTTGATACCTTCTTTTCTTTTCATCAAATATGGACGTCTCTCTTTTGTAGCAAGTTTCTTCCTTTTCTCATATTTCCTTTATTAAAATATTGTTTCCTTTGGCAGCTTGCATTTCCTTTTCCAATGTAGTTTTGGTCTTGTCAAGTCATGTTGTTCTCTTTCTTCGATTTTTCAGCAGCATATATTGACATATATGTTTCCTCATTTCTACATGTTTTCCTTTCCTATTCTTGCAGCACCATCACGTAACTTCACAAATTTCCTTTTCCAATGTGGTGTTGGTCTTGTCAAGTCATGTTTGTTGATTTTTCCAGCAACATATTTATATGTGTGTGTGTGTGTTTCTTCATTTGCTACACGGTTTTTCCTTTCCAGCACCATCATATTCCCTTTTTGACTATGTAATTATGTCTTCCTTCCCTTTTGTTTGTACTCAATAGACTTGCCAATTTCTTTCTCAATTCGAGAACTATACGTTGGGCCCCTTCACTTTTATGGTCTGTGTTTGCTTCAAATATTTGACCATGAATTTTGGGCACAACAACCATATTTTCCTTTTTTTGTACTAAAGAATAATTTTGGAATATTATGGACCTAACTTTTCTTGAAACACTTTAATACACACATTAAAATGTTCACATAGTGTTTGTCATCAAATAGTTTCAAATTCTTACTCAACCGTCTCAATTGTTATTCCCTCATTTACCCTCAATTTTTTTGGCAGCAGGGGAGTGGATATGTTAGCTATATGCAATGAAGAGAGATCACTGTGAGCTTCAAGAGGGACAGAAATTTCAGTGATTTCTTCTACAAGCCTGATCAGTTAGGTGGTTAACTTGACACTCAAGAAGCCACAATCTCAAAGAGGAGAAGGAAAGTGGAGAATCTGAAGCTCCAAACCACATTCTCATTCAGATATCTTGTTTCAGAGAATTCTGTTTTGAAAGAGGAAGCTGAGGAGGGCTCCTCCAATAAACTAAACCACACATTTCTGTTACCAAAACCAAAACTGATGGCTTCTCCAAAGTCCTTTGCTGAGGTTGAGGTAGCTGCTGCAACAAAGCTGCAGAAAGTTTACAAGAGTTATAGGACAAGAAGAGTTCTCGCCGATTCGCGGTTATCTGCGAGTAGCTATGGTTTGTTTTTGTTCAATAATCAATATCCAATGTCTATGGCCATTTTTCATGAGAGATGAGAACTTATTTATGTGTCATCTTGTTGTAACTCTGCAGATGGAGGGCTTCAGATTTTGATGATAAATCAGAATCTTCTATTTCAAAATGGGCAAGAGTTAGGATGATGGTTGCAAAGGTATCCCTTAAAATTTCAAATATTAGAAGCTATAAACTTTGACTAAGAATGTGACAACTATAATGTCCTTTGCTTCAATTTTTGGACTTAAACATATGTTGGTTTTCCAATTATATATGTGAATAGGACTATAGAGACAAATTCAAAGATTTCAATCTCTTCCTCTGACAAAATGCTTTCTTTTTTTTCGATTTTTTTTTCTGTTGGAAGGTGGGAAAAGGTTTGTCCAGAGATGATAGGACACAAAAATTAGCTCTAAGACACTGGCTTGAAGCTGTAAGTAAGCTCATATGTCACTTGTTTATATGGAACATGTGTGTTTACTTAGAATCCAAGCATGTCACTTAATGGAGGCTACGGTTTCCTTGTATTTTCCAGATTGATCCTCACCATCGTTATGGACACAACCTGCATTTCTACTATAATGTCTGGTTTTGGAGCCAGAGTTCTCAACCTTTCTTCTACGGGTAAAATTGTTAACATGGCTAAATCCTAAATATTGCTGGAGAAATGTTGGTCCCTATTTTAGTGTCTTATGATTTCCTTAAATATATGAAGGTTGGGTGTTGGAGATGGCAAAAAAGTAGATCTTGAAATTTGTCCAAGAAGTGACTTACAAAGGCAGTGCATAAAGTACCTTGGACCTGTAAGTTGTTTCACAACATTTCATTGACAATGTCACACATAATAATATAAATATCCAGGCTGCGTTTGCCATCAAGAATAGGACACTGAGACAAAAAAAAAAAATCATGTATTTTTTGTATTTCACTGGCATAAATTTTTTTACTTTAGTGGACACATAATTGGAGTTTAGAGGGGTAAGAATTTTATCTATCTTTGTCCATGTATCTTTGTCTCATGTCTTGTCTTTGGTACCAAAAGTAGTGTTAAAGTAATGATAATTTGATAAACATGTCATATGGCTTGTTATGAATATTACTCTTAGTTTAAACAAGTGAATTTCAAATTTTTTCCCCTAGCAATTTGCAGGAAGATAGGGAAGCATATGAAGTGATTGTGGAAGAAGGAAAGCTTGTTTATAAACAAAGCAAGGAACTTGTACAGACTAAAGAGGGAGCTAAGTGGATTTTTGTTCTCAGCTCATCTAGAAATTAACTTGTACATTGCACAGAAGAATAAAGGGCAATTTCAACACTCCAGTTTTCTAGCTGGAGCTGCAACCGTTGCATCTGGAAGATTGGTTGCACATAATGGAGTGCTTGATGTATGCATGCATATGCTACAATGTTTTATAACATAACATAATAACTTTCGGTACACAAATAAAAATGAAATCACTTTTTCCTATAGTATAATTAAGAAATTGTGACACATTTTTCTTTTCTTTAGAAAGTAAATTGATCTCCATTTACATTTAAATGTTCAGGCTATATGGCCGTATAGTGGTCATTACCGTCCAACAGCCAAGAACTTTATGGATTTCCTTTGCTTTTTGAAGGATCAGAATGTGGATTTGACAAATGTGAAGGTGAAATCACATTATAACATCCTTAGCCTCCTAAATTTGCTAAAGAGAAATTCTGGTGCGGTCCACGAGTGTTTTATATGTTCCATACCAAATAACGAATGTCATTTCATTCATTCATTGTGTGACCTGGAACATATTCAGCACGACGACTACACAAGAATTTTTGTGTGGCCTTAGAGTATTATGTTTCATGCCAAATAAGGAATGATATTTCAGTTTTCTAAGGTGAAGAATTCGTCACTTGCAATTAAAATGTTGTTCATGGTATGGTTCGAAACATATTCAGCATAACGATAGCACGAGAATTTCTCGTTAGCTAAATTGGACTTAGATTTAAAATAACCACACTAGCATCATCCATTAATGAAATTTTGTTGAACTTGTGTTGTAATTTCATGGTAATTAATTGTGTGATGCAGAAATATCCAGTGGATGATAATGTCCCATTATCTATTATACCTAATGATGGGTGCATGGAAGGTAATGTAGGTTCAAGTGACTCAGCCACTCCCAATACTAATGGCCACTTTGATTCCAGATTGGAAGAAGCTTCACTAAGAGAGAGCAATAAGCAATTATTGTCAATAAGCAAATGGACAACTGGAGTTGGTCTAGGATTGGTTATATGAGGGATTATAAAAAAAAGCTACAAGTTGAAGCACTTGAGCAACGCAACCTATTAGAAAAGGATGAAAGGGTGAAGGAGCATGCAACAACATTTGCAGGCAAGGAACCTAATCCAAGGACTTGTCCAAAAGTTCATCTCTTATCTCCAAGGCTTGTCCACATGGGACTTCCTGTTGGAGTGTTCAATGCGGAACCTATCACCACATCTCAATCAAGAAAATTTAGACACAGAATTGGAAATCTAATCTGATAAATAGAAAAAATGAAAAGTTTAAACAATACAAAAAATGAAGAAAAATAAAATAAAATATTTCATTTACTCGGATTGGATCAGCTTAATCTATTATCTAAGAAGCCACTTTATCAATATTTTTTGAAAACTTTTTTTTATCTAATTATTTAACAGAAAAAATGTGATGAGAATAATTTCGATGTAGTGACAATGGGAACCAATAACATTCAAGAAAGTTAAAAAATTAAACTTATATAACTACACTATCACATGCGATTAAGGGCATATAATGTAAGGGTAGTTGTAAAATTACAAAAGTGAGATGTTGTTTGTCTTTAAATTATATATTATCGTGTGATTGGATTATACTATATTTGTATCAGGATAAATAACTCTTCATTTTATCACTTTACCGTTAATATATCTTTTGATATGACATCTCCCTTTACTTCTATTAATTAACAATGTAAGACTATTTTACATTGCGGGTAGGTGAATTCTCAATTAATTTAAATATGTATTTTGATTACTTTGTTTTAATTTATATTTATATTGAATTTATGAATTAGTTCAGACTTGTGTTTAATGTATTTTGATGAAATTATTATTTTTTATTTTGATGAGCCTTTATGTTAGAAAAATTCAAACAAGAAGATAAAATTTATTAATCCGATCTAAATCAATTTATATTGAATTGGATCAATTGTTATATTTTTTTCCTTCTTAAATATGATCCAATCAAGTTGCCAACACCCCTAATTACATGTTAATCCTTTATAGGGTACATATGTTACGTGGTTCAACGGTTGAGCTATGAGGCATGCAGGTGCATGCTGCTTTAGCCGTCAAACTTGGACCTTCAGCAGCTTAAAGTCCACAAACTACAATTAAAGGAGCCAAGCCAACAATTATTTTTCATTTAAATTTTTCTTGGCAGGTCATTTTAGCTTCTGCTGAATCTTTTTTTGCACCCTTAGAATAGATAGGTCGTGCCGAATATGTCATATCTTAGGCATTTTATTTAACTATTGACATGTATACTATTGCTAGTACTTTTTACTGGGAACCACGTAACCCTATAAATGTGAGAGAATCTTTTATTTGTTTTTGAATATATATATATATATATATATATATATATATATATATATTTTCCCACTTCCTGAATTGATTAAAAGAGGTTACTACTCCATTTAATCCTACATTCTAACGGTAGATTCTACATAGCGTTAAATGTAATGCAAGGAACCGTATTCAACTTTCTCGTGAAAGGCAAAAATGTTTAATCAACCCTACTTATCCATCGAACAAGATGTGAACCCAGGCTCTATGGGGCCACGAGCCATTATTGTTTTGGGTCAAAGGCTCCATGGCCTTTGGGCTTTCTTCCCATGGGCTTTGTGTCAGGGTGAAGAAGGTAAGGTCCGTGGACCCCACAGAAAACGACCCAACATTACACCAGCCAGCAACAGTACGGCACCGTTTCATTTAATTCTTATTGCAGTAGTGGCCCCGCCTCAAGTAAAGCAAAAAGTCAACACTCAACAATGAAATGGCGCGTGTGGAAAAAGGAGAGAGTTTTGAAAGTTCCTCTCTTTTTTTTTAATTAAATGTTTTAAAAAGTTTATTATTATTAGTACATATCCGTTACCGTTATGGCTTGATTTGGCTTTTCTTTCTCTCACAAATTTCAAATTTCAAAACTTAGCTTCCTTTCTTTCTTTCCCTTAATTAACCCCAACGCTATCACAGAGGCTCCGTACTCTCTCTCTTTCTGTTTCTCTCTCTCTATCTACTTGCAAACCTTTCAGCTGCTGCTTCCACCCAACGAGCTCATCAAAAACGGAATCTTTTCTCCAATGGGTGCTTCCGGAAGATGGTTCAGATCACTTCTCTCTCTAAAAAAGACCTCAGCAACCGATCAAGTAAAAAAAAAAAAAAAAAACACCCTGCTTTTACTCTGTTTCGTTCTGTTCTGCTGCTATTTTTGCTTAATGTGTTTCTATGTTTGTTTTCAGGAGAAGGGTGGTGATAATAAGAGTAAGAAGAAATGGAAGATGTGGAGGACCTCTTCAGAAGGGTCTTCTTCCTCCTCCATGAAGAAGGGTGCTTTTGCTGTGTCTGAAAAATCTGATTCTTCTTCGTTCAGTGCTGCCGTGGCTGCAGTGGTTCGAGCTCCACCGAAAGATTTCATGGTCATCAAGCAGGAATGGGCTGCCATACGCATTCAGGCCGTGTTTCGTGGATTCTTGGTAACTCTTACACTGTTCTCTAATTTCAAACCCTTGTAACAAGAATTCCTTTTGCTCCTCCTTATTTTACACCTTAGCTTGTTATGATATGATAATGTATGAATTATTGATTTCTACTTTCTTATATACGATAATGATTTGACTATGTAATTGTGCCTCAGATTTTATTATGTTCAGCTAAATGACATGGCTTTGAAAATTTTAATTCTATAATTTTTCCCTAGATTTACTAATATAGATCGAAATTTAAGAGATGTTACTTTTGTTTGTGGTTGATATATAATTTGGAATTTAGGGTCTTTTAGAGCATTAAGCCATCAACATTTGAGAATTTTAGTTTTCCATAATGATCTAGCACTGTCTATGTTGGGATTTTATTATCACAGCAAAATCTGCCACTCTTTTGCTAATTGTTTTAGGAGGGTTTGATTTGTTAGTAATTGTATTAAGCATGCATATATATCTTGTGCTTGCATTTTCCTATGATGATGCTCTTGTCCTTCACTTTGATGAAGGCTAGAAGAGCTTTGAGGGCCTTGAGGGCAGTGGTAAGGCTGCAAGCTATATTCCGAGGCCGGCTAGTCCGAAAGCAAGCAGCAGTTACTCTAAGGTGCATGCAGGCTCTAGTTAGAGTCCAGGCACATGTAAGGGCCAGGAATGTGAGGAACTCTCCGGAAGGGAAAGCAGTGCAGAAATTGCTAGACGAGCATCGAAACCAAGCTGATCCTGTTCAGCAGGCTGAGGTATTATGTCTATCATAAGTAGTTCTTCACAATTTGCTTCAAGATTGTGTAACATTAAACACTATTCTCTCGTGATGCTGACATGTAGAATTTTTTGGCCATGTTACTATTATTATCAGCAAGGATGGTGTGTTATTCCTGGAACTGCAGATGAAGTTAAGACTAAGCTAAGAATGAGGCAAGAAGGTGCCATCAAGAGGGATAGAGCAATGGCATACTCTCTCACCACACAGGTAATAAGTTTTGCATATCATAGTATACATACTTTTGTTTATTTGGTAAGATTTATAGTATGTTAGGTTTTTTGGTGGAAATAGGTGGAATTGATTCTAGAGCTCTAGAAGTGAGAAGTTTTCACTTTTTGTGGCTACCAGAATCAATTCTGTTTGTTCCCACTTGAAAACCAAACATGCGATTAGTGGCTAAAACTATGTGTTACCAAACTTATGTAATTCAATTAACTTTGCTTGGTTATAGCAATCAAGAATGTGTGCTAGCCCGAACTCAAGATCCAATAAGGCAGTGACTCATTTCAAGCATCAAATCCTAGACAACAAGAGCTTGGGTTCAAGCTTGTTAGAACGATGGATGGCATCAAAGCCATGGGAGAGTCCAATCTCAAGGAGAAGTGAAGAACTTGCTCCTTCATTTCAATCAAGAAGGAATGGTGTCACAACCAGGATTTCAGCTAAACCTCTCACAAACTCTCAATCAACTCCATCATCTTCTGCCATAAGCTCTGAATGCATGTATGACGATAGCCCTGTATCAACTTCATGTGCATCTGGATCACCATCCCTGCCATCTGCATCAGAGGAAAGAGATGTTCATAAGCCAAGTTATATGAATCTGACTGAATCAACCAAGGCTAAGCTGAAATCTTGCAGGTCTTCGTCGTCGCAGAACTCGAAGAGACTTGTGATGGAGGATTGTCTTCCTCATAGCACAACATTATTTCTGAATGGAGATAGTAGAAGCAGTGCTGGTTCTGATCCTTCAGTTAACTTATGGAAGGGTCTTTGTTCAACACCTCTAAGGGCAAGTTATCAGAAGCGACATGGGAGAAGATACTAGAAGCAGTGCTATTTTCAATGAGTCCAACGGCTTGTTGGTGACAAAAGTGAGATGAAGATGAACAAAGTTTGCAGATGATTGGCCAATTTGACAGTGTAGATAACAGAAGTGGTTTTGTGTGTGAATGAAAATCAAATATCAAAACTAATTTGATGGTGTTTTTATTATAACACATATTCTTCAACTAAGATGAGTCATATTCTTCTATGTTTGCAAGTACAACAACATATCCTTCAATTAAGATGAGTCACATTCTTCAATTATTTGGAAGTTATGGATGCACTGAATGTTATTTCCCAGTGAGTAAAGATAGAGAACCTAAAATTGGTATTTAAAGCATAGGGTACTCTCCCACTTAATTGTTCTTGATTTATGTCTAACAAACTATTTTACCTATGGTGGGGATGCATAATTATGTGGTATATGTTACGTATGTAGACTATTTGGGTTCTCACATATGTATCCATCACCAGAAGCAGCGACTAATCCCTCAGAGAGTTTGAGTTCATTAAAGTGGATATTTCTAGCCATGCACTCTATAAAAATCGAATATCTATATAGATGCTTAAAAAACTTAATTAACCACCAATTGTATTAGGCCTCATGAATTACGTATGTAGACTATGCACAAGCACCTTGAAGATCTTGTCAACATGATAATTAATCAGTTTATTGCACTGTTCAATGTAAGAAAATAGTACTCATAAAAATAAAATTAAACTATTCCACTATTTCCCTTTCATAACTTGGAGTGGTTTTGTCAAGTAATAATGATTGGACTAAATGTTGCAATCACCACAACTCTACAACATTACTTGTGCTGATTTAAAGAATTTAGATCTACTGAAAGTTGAGAGACTCTACAACATTACCATGCTTTTCCATTACTTTAGACAAAAATAACCAAGATCTGCAGCTAGTCCATGCACCACTTCATTGACCTGCAGAAAAATTATAAACGTCTTCAATTCAATCTAATCACAAATACTAATTGGACAATGCTAATTATTACTGCCAAAGATTATTTTATGATTCTTTACCAATGATATGCCAAGCCTTTTTTTCCCCCTCTAACATTGGTAAGTTAGGAAATGTCACATGCAAATGTTGCAATGGTTTTGTGACACCTATGATTCACAACTTTTGGTGACAAATAGGATAGCAATGCTCATGGCTATTTTTGGTATCTGCAGACCTAAACAAAATTATGTTTGTTTTGCTGCCTCAATGGCTCAATTCCTTAAAGCCTGTCACCCAACTTTTTTTTTTTTTCCATTATCAAAGTTCAACCCAAAATTGCAGCGCAGTAAACTACCAATAATAAGAAAAGATGCAGAAAACATCAATTCATACATCATAAATGAACAAACTTTATTAGACATTTCTTATCACCACTTAAGCAACAAAGAATAATTTAATAGAGAAAACCACATGGTCCAATTCAATTATAATATATATAATGATGCAACATGTAGTATGGTCCAGTTCATGTCATTCATGCTTTTGCTAGAAAGGACCACTGCTGTAATCACCATCACCCCCATCATACTTTGAGAATGATTTGTGCATACTTAAATGTTAAAATATCAAAAAAGGAATATTGATAGACATAACCAATCAAATAAAACACTAATTTAAACCATTTTTCAGTTTCAAATAGTCCAAACAATGATATGGTTCAATGGTCGATTTCAGAACCATGGACATATGTGATATACTGATAAAGCTTTATAGACAGTATCTCCCAGCCATTAATGTTTGACTTCTATTTACTGCAATGCCCTACGTGCTCAATATGATGGGATTGACATTTGGTTCACGACAAATTCTTTTATATAATATANAATGTTTGTGCACTTAATTAAATATAATTGAGAGTATCATTTATAAGTTTGTAATGTTTGTGCACTCGTGAGAATAAAATTTGTGCATTATTAATGGTGTATGTATGAGTGTATGAAATTAGGTGTACATGTAGCATTTTTGTGTGTGTGTGTGTGTGTATATATATATATATATATTCTTAGAATAACATAAATGTTATATTCTGAATTATTTGACACATTAATTATAATGTTAAAAATATAGATTAAACATAACATAATGATAGCCTAAAAATCTAATATGTTAAATATCGAATAATATAAAGTAAATGTTTTATTTGCTACAAGAGCATCTAAGAATTTTTTTAAAAAAAAGAGAAATACTAATGACTTATAAATTTGATGAGTCAAATGACTAATAATACAAAGTAAAACATTTTTTCTTTTACACTAAGAACATTTAAGAATTTCTCTTGGTTCAATAAACGACGTGAGACTAAGCGCTAACAAAGGCAAGAAATCACGATGCTGCCAAAAGTTGTAAAATATTTTGAATGTTCATTTGATGGGATTCTCAAATGAGTGAGAGGGGGGAAAGAGAGAGAAAGGTGAGGGATGATTCCTTCAATTTGGAGTAAGTATGCAAACTTCCTTTCATGGGGGTGTTGCCATGAATAGAAGGAAGACGTTATGGGGGCAAGTGGAGCCCATATAGGAAGCCTTATTTATTTTTTATTGGATATACCTTTTTTCTGTTCTCATTTTTCTCCTTTGCTTTCAAATTATTTGCACTGGCCAATGGCCATACTTATTATAAGACCAATGTGGCCCTTTAGTTATGTATATGATCAATTCCAATTATTGATTGACTAATGAAAAATTCAAGCTCACGTTTATTCACTACCTCCTTTATGTTTAATGGAAGCATGGATAGCATTTATGAAAACAAATTGAGCATTTACTTGTCCTTAAGTTGGAATTGCTTATATATATCTTCTCTTCTTTACACTCTTCCTAGTGTCCTACTTGATGCAAGAGGTTGTTTTGTGTAGAGTGTGGATTTGTAAGCAAATTAGCAAAGCAAGTATTTATTTATCAAGTGAACCTATTATCTTAAAATCATAAAGACTAAAGTTTTGATTTTTCAGCACACATCCTCAAAGATCGATTCGTGACTGCTAGAAGTAAAATTTTTTCATTTTTCTGAGTTGCCATAATCAATTCTTAACCTCTCCCACTAAGAATACAAACATGCACATAAGCTATCAAGAGCTACTATACTGTACAAGAAGTAGTATAATCTATATGTTCCATATATGGTTTATACGCTTTTAATCATTTCTAGTTGTAGTACACTTGATAGTTTACAATAATTATAGTTTTGCCAAATGAATATTCACATCCATGGTATAGCATATGTATGTGATTTGAAGATAAGTTTAGGTGAGGCAGAAGCAACCTTTGATTCTTTATTTAGGTTTTCGTTGCATCTCAAGGGACATTGCATCTTGATTTCTTTCCTTTACCCCCAAGGAAAAATTTTCCCACCCTCTAAAGAGAGAGGGGATAAAAAAAATAATAAAAGAGAAAAAAAAGTAGAAGATGGGGAAAAACTTAGCATTTGACTGAAAATGACCCATACCAAATACCAATGTGGGGGAATCAAGAGAGGACAGAGAATTACATAGCATTCTTTCATGTGTACTTTGTTTTTTGATACAATCTCAATTGATTTTTGGGGGGAAAAAAAACAAAAGACTCTGACAACAAGAGTCCTTTGATGGCTCAACAAATAAAGCAGAAGAGCCCCAGTAGTATTAAATGTTGCATGTGCTGCAATTAATTAGGAATCTTGTTTTTTAACTAGCTTGTGTGTTACTTCTATCATAAGCATGCCAAGCTCCTACCTTTTTTTCTTTTCTCTCTCCAAGAAGCAACAAATTTTCAATGTAGCACTGCCATCCATCCTGTTTCCACTGCAATAAAGATTTTTGTTTTTATCTTATTTAACTGCATACACAAATGGACCACATATTCAAAAATTGTAAATTGTAAATTGTAAATTGAAATTGATGATCCAAAAAGAAATTGATCAAGTTGTAATTACTTTTCTGGAGTCTATATGCAGAATAATGAAACCGGGTATGGACATGGAATTGGTCAAACAGAATGATTGTGCAACAAATGTAGCAAACAATCATAGGAAAGATATGGTTAGCATATATTTATTGATAAACATTTCCTTCAATCCGCATTCCAATTATTACTATTTTTTATGATTAAAATTGTGAAAGACATTTTTTTTATAAATTTTAGATGGTGGAGCATTAACGACAACTCTTCATTCTAACAAATGTGATCAAAATGTTTATCACTCGTCTAACCGTTTGTTGGTTTTCAATTATTACTATAAAAAATACAAGTATATGATATATAAATGTAACAACTTTCATGTCTAACATCCAAATTTCATATACTAGACAAAAACATCAACTTATAATTGTATTATTATAAGTTTCATTTGAGAATTTAGATCATGTATGCAAAGGAAGATTAGATATATAACCCAAGTATTTTTAGTATACTATAGTTTGCATGGAATCTGTAACAGGATGTAATTATATGGCTAATGATGCATACTTTTTTTTTTTTTAATTACATCTATCTATCTATCAAAGATGAAAAGGGAATATTGAGTCGTACAAGCACACAAAGTGGCCGGCAATTAGATTCTTCACGCTGTCCCCATTAGCCTCTTTTCCAGAGGTACCATTTTTACTAAAACTTGATTAATTAGTTAAATACTTTATGGTAGACACAAATCCCAAGAAGCAAGATCAGAAATAAATAAATAAAATGTGTTCATAGTAGTAATTTTCAATTCATACGTATTCTTAACACTGACACCTTAGCTCATCAGCTAATCATTTGTCTCCATAGCCCTAATAATTATCATCAGGGTGCAGAGCAAAATAGGGATTGGGAGAATGCAACATTCTCGGTGATAAGGTAGAATTTGCTTGAATATTTTTTTTTTCGTATATAACAATCAAACTTATTTATTAAATACTTATGGAAATGAAGACTAATACGTGATTAGTAATTTATTACTTCATATAATAATAGTTATTGTGAGAAGATTAATAATTAATTCTGTTAATAAATGTCATGGTCAAAGACTAAAAAAAAAAATACATTGAATATCCGTTATTTTAAAAAACACCTGCCATTTAATTAATCTTCCTCTTTCTGATGCTCATTTAATATCTTGATTTATATATTGCTTTCGAAATTGAGTGACACACGATGCATAATTCAATGTTTCTTCTTGTCCAAGATACGACCCTGCAAATTTATCATAAAATTGGAACGATAGTATACTTTATCATGTCACTTGTCATTTAAACTTGGTTAGTCTCATTAAGAACAAGAATGATTCATCATCATCGCTTAAGCTTTTATTCACCTAAATAGTGAAGCATGTTTTTTATGGTTTGAATGCTTATACGGAGCCATTTTCTTACCAACAAAAATATAAATTGAATTTTTTTCTACGTAAATATTTGTCACCCTCACATATCAATGCACAATTCCCGGTTAATTAAATAAGATTTACTTTTTGAAATATTTTTTTATCGAAACACCTTTACTCAATTTTCAGTATCAAATTGCATCACTCTATTTAAAAAAATAAATCTTATTTAGTTTTTTAAATTTTCATGCATCTTACATAAGTGACAAATAACATTTGAATAATTATATTGTTTGTGATAATTGCTTTTTATCAGTTTATTTATTTTTTATACACTGATCAATTTAATTTATATGCATTAATAGTGTAACTAATCAATTAATGCTTTTACATGCATAATTTTTTGACGTATTGAGTGTTAACGTCAAACATGTTTGTCAATGTGACAATATTTAATTAGACAATAATATAAAAAAAGTTTTACATAATTACTACATAGAAAAATCAAATTCATTATTTTTTATATCAAATTAAATAGCGTGGACAAGTAGTTCATGAAATTATTTTGCTGCTTTTAGGGTTTTCAATTAATTTCTACCACTTTTTTCAAAGTAATTTTCACTTTTAACATATATAAGGTTTAAAAATCATTGCTTATCTGCTTTATCAATTAATTTTTTTTAGTTTTGATGCCTGCATCATCACAATAGGACCACTTACTATATGAGATGCTACTTCTCTTTAATATAATTCAACAATTTGATTAGCCAGTTCTATTATTCAAGATTTGTGGATCAGCTTCGAATCGAAGCTCTTTACTCATATTTCGCTAAAACAGGGAACACGTGCATAATTAAGTATTCCAGCAAATAATTTAATCACAATATCTTTGACCGCATTTGGTGGCAATTTTTCTAAAGTTAATAGACGTACCAGTCTTTTTGGACAAGTTAATTTACTTTATTTGAAAAAGAAAACAGCTTTTACATTTCTACTAGCTTGTTTCGTGTAACTTTTTTTCCTTTCCCCCTTCTATTTAATGAACTGACTAGCTTTCTTCATAAATTAATGTGAATGATAACACCAATGTGAAGCATATATTATACTGAACCCTTGAATAATTGTCTGCTCACCTAAATCCGCGGAAATTTAACTAATGCATGCAAATAAATTTATAAATTCATTAAAAATGAAAATATCCTTTCTTTTCTCTCTTTAATATTATAGCTGCTTCTATTGTTTTTGGTAAATATTATAAAATAATTTTGCTGTTAATTATTGAGGGTTGATTACTTAGGAACTCAAATTGTCTGCATTTGTTCAATATTGTTAGCCTATGAATTGTCTCAAAAAAGATGTTGCTAGAAATAGAACTTGGGATGAACTAGAGTAAAATATACATCACTCACGGAAATATATATTATATGACGTCATATGGTGGGCCAAGTTGCTGGAAGAGAATATTACAAAAATCAACAAAAACATTAGGTGGACTCATTTTATACGGATATTATGTTGATTTACACTCTTTTTATAGTTAAATTAATGGTGCATGATCTATTGACATTTTATTTGATGATAAATAAAAAATATGAATTGAAGGAATATTTTATATAAAATAAGTTCTCGTAACATAAACTCTAAAATTAATATAGCTAGAAGGCATTGGCCACCTTTGTCTTCTCCCTTAACTGCACCTTTAATGTATACGCTTTTCAGAGACAATATCTTTTGGAACCTTATACATGCATGCAATATTATATATGAAATAAAAATAAAATGGACGTTTAACTACAAGACACGGGGGTGGTAGCTCACCTCATTTCTTAATCATATTGGTGTGAATTTAATCCTTATTTATAAGAATGAAAAAATATTTTATGATCAATAGTCTATTACTTTGTGTAAACTCAGTTACTACAAGAGAATTAGTCATTGTTGTCAGCGATGTGCACATTGGATACACCAAAAATAAAATAAAAATGGACGTTTTCTCATTACTCATCAAATCAAATATTTACTGTAAAAAATTAAAAAGAAGAATAGTCTAATCTACCTTTAATCATGTCTTCTTAAACGAATATTATTCGCTTAATCATGCATCTGTCTATAGAGTTTTACTACATTACAGCTGGAAGATTGGGGTCATAATGAAAATTCCAATGGTTAAAGTGATCTTTATATCAAATCATTCACTAATTGGAAAATACAGCCTCACTTTTTCTCCATTGTTACCATGCACTCTCGTAAGGGCAAAACTAGAAAGGTAAAATTGATATAACCGATTAAGTTTCACCAACCCGTTGAAAACTTTCTTCATTTGTGTCTCTCCAACTTGAACATGACCAAATTCTTAACATGCTCTCACGCATTCAGAGAAAAAAAAAATTACTACACCTTCCGTCCATTTTCAATTGTCCTTTTTTTAAAAAAAAAAAATAAACACATTGATGACATGATGTATTTATATTTAACTTACATTCAAATACATTTAATCAATAATGTATTTAAAAAGTAAAAATGATAACTAAAAAGGGGTGGATGGAATACTTTTATTTATTTATTTATTTTGTATTTTTTTTTCATTTACAAATCAGCTTTAGGTGGTAAAAATCGAAACCTTATGTAAAATTAAAGAAGCAAAATAAAATCGTAAAATGTAAAATTATAATACGATTTAAATTATAAGATCGTTCAATCTAAGTAATATTTTTTTATATTGCAAAAATTACATTTAATAAAGTTTAAACCTAATATTTATGCATATTGCCCAAACCACTAAACCAATTTCAATGACTTTTAATTTAAATAACAGTATTAAAATTAAGTAATTTCTTTAAATTTATAAAATCATAAAATGAACATTTAAATAAAAATCTTACCAAGAACAATAATCAGTGTATTTTTAAATGAAAACACTCAATTAATTCTAACAATATTCTAGCTAAAAGTAAAAAAAAAATTTGATTTACAATGCTTTAGAATGAGAATTGAGGGTGTTTTAATAAAAAATTCAAACATGTTATAAGAAAGTTTTCGAAAGAGCTAGGGGTTAATAGATAGGGTCCCACAAGTCTGCATGTGTGACACGTTTACAAGGTAGCCCATGCCCCCAGCGAGAGTGAGCAAAGGAATGGGAAGACCATTAAAAGGCCTACAAGTGTTGCAGGAGGAGACTGCAGGTTTTAGACCTTTGCCACAAAACCCTACCTCAGTTTCTGTTTCACAGCATTCCCTTTTCATTGTTTAATGTAACATCATCATCATCTTAATTGTAAGCACTGCCCAAAGATTCCTTCCTTTGTGCTGTGCAATTTCTTTCTTTTCATTCATTCTTTCTTTTATTTATTAATAATAATAATATTAATATGTGTGTTTATGTATGTATGTGCGTATATATATAAGGCCTAAACTGAACTGAGATTGTGTCATCTCCATATATCACAGTACTGTGGTTTTGCACTGAGAGAGAGAGAGAGAGAGAGAGAGAGAGAGAGTAGTGTATAGATGGGGCATCACTCGTGCTGCAACAAGCAGAAGGTGAAAAGAGGGCTATGGTCACCTGAAGAAGACGAGAAGCTCATCAACTACATCACCTCTTTTGGCCATGGTTGCTGGAGCTCTGTCCCTAAACTTGCTGGTAAGTGCGCGCGTGGTACCTTCTTCTTTCTCATTTTCCCTATTCTTCATAATTAGTTAGTTCTCATATGTATATTGTTCGTTCGCTCTCACGCGCACACATGTATGTATGTATGTATATAGGGCTGCAGAGGTGTGGGAAGAGTTGCAGATTAAGATGGATAAATTATCTGAGGCCTGATTTGAAACGTGGAAGCTTCTCTCCTCAAGAAGCATCCCTCATCATTGAACTCCATAGCATTCTTGGCAACAGGTATGGTATGGTATAGTATAAAGAGAGAATAAAGGAGAAAGAAAAAAGATGGCTGGCTCTCTCTTTTCGACATGCATGATTAACTAACTAGAGCGAGCGAGCAGCAACATTTATGTGTCTCTCTCACTGCAGGTGGGCTCAGATAGCAAAGCACTTACCTGGAAGAACAGATAATGAGGTGAAGAACTTTTGGAACTCTAGCATAAAGAAGAAGCTCCTTTCCCCTCATCATGATCACCACCTTGATCTTGTTCCTTCTTTAGCAGCATCCACTTTCTCTGCTTCTGCTTCTGCTTCTGCTTCTGCTTCACTAGTCAATCAATGTTTCTTCCCTTTAATTACTCCTCCTCCTCCTCACCAAACCTCTCTCTCCCACCACCACCTTCTAGATCACCACCTATACCTTCCCGATATTATTCCATCCCCAATCCTACATGGTAATTTTGATCATAATAATGTCAAGGTTGACATTATTCACACCAATAATGATTACATTAATGATGCCAACAACAATTTCCTGCATCATCATCATCATATTCAGGATCCAATGCCTACTACAATATCCATTAGTCCATCTTCTTTGCACAATGAAGATCATGCATGGTCCTCTTCATTTGGATGTGTACCTCTTCATCAATTCGAAAATCATCAAATCACTTCCAAAAGTACTGGTGACGACATTGTTGACAAACTCATCAACATTAATCCAATTAGTACTTATGACAACAACTACTGTGACTTATTGGTGGAACCGAATATTATTATTGATGAGGATTATGTTTGCAGCATCCCTTATTCATCATCATCTGCTTCACCTGAGGAGGAGGAGGAGGAGGAGGAGGCTCTTGCTAGAATTCACCAAGATCAAGCTCTGGAATATTGTTATCCCAATCAATTGGAGTACATTGATAGTACCCTCCTCATCATGCCATCTTCAACAACAACATCTTCATCATCACCATCATCATTCTACCAACTACCTGACAAATTATAGTCACGACATATTAAGCCCTATCAATTGTTCCTTCTCCCTCTTGAGCATTAATCTACGTATACTAGGTTTTGAATTTATGTGTGGATATTTTATGTATAATTATTGANTATCTCTTTGAATTTTGGAATAATAAGAGGGGGAGGGCGGGAGAGTATATTGGAAAACATGAGCCTTGCTAGTTCAGGGAGTGATGCTTGCTGCATGTTCCATAAATGATGTCTAAGGTCCGATCCTTTCACATGTTCAATTCTTGTCTCCTAAAAGTAAGTATGAGTTTTTTCCCCCCCTCTCTCTCTTGAGGAATAGTGTATGTTATAGTATTTGTATACCAATCATATGTGCCTACTTGTGCACTTGAAGTTGACACATTGTTGTTTCGTGAGATAAATCCCACTTTAATTGTTATGGTTATGGTTATCGCGGATAATAAAGTAGTATTCGATTCCTGCATGGGACAAAAATGAGGTAGATGATGACGGGGTAATGGTGCGTCGATCTCTAGCGTTACTCTTTTTTTCTTGTGTGTGTGTTTTTCTTTTATGTTTTAATTTATTTGTTAACTTGGTTGAATGTATGTGCATTAAAAAACTTAAAATTAAAAGTAATTTAAATAGTTATGCTGGATACGGACATAGAACACAATACGAGACACGAAGACACGCCAACTTAAAAAATTCACAATATACAGACACAACATATATATATATATATATATGTATATATAT
The DNA here is from genome assembly GCA_003254905.1 of Nissolia schottii. Classification (NCBI taxonomy): domain Eukaryota; kingdom Viridiplantae; phylum Streptophyta; class Magnoliopsida; order Fabales; family Fabaceae; genus Nissolia; species Nissolia schottii. The sequence continues at coordinate 920,166 of QANU01095819.1, read as the reverse complement.
ATATGTACCTATATATATACATATATATATATAAATGTAAAAAAATTATTAAAAAAATTAAACAATCCACAATTCATATTTATTATCATTAATGCCAAATTATTAATTGTAATGACATGTTTTTAGAGTCATTTCAAAATATATTATTTTGTGAAGCATTATAAAAAAATGTCCTTGAAAAAGTATGGGGCACGAGTGTTGATGTCCATAGCATTTTCGACGTGCAGAACACGACAATTCAACGAAGAGTCCATGCAACCTAGTTTAGGAGTAACTTTACTAAATTATCCTTATTTAATTTTAGCACTTTAACAGCACTTAACATTCTCTAAGAAAATGAATTAGGACCATAATTGAAATTTATCAATAAATGTCACTTGAAAAGTGAGAGTGATAGATAATTTTCAAGAATCATTTCTCGTACAAGCTTAAGCTGATGAAAGAATGTAATTTTAATAAAAAAAATTATATTATATCCCTTTATAAAAAAATTTAGAAGTACATAAATTAACTTAAAAATTATTTTAAAATAGGAACAATTTTAAATTTTTATCTCTATTATCTTTTTCAAACATGTTAATGCTCTCATATCTGAGGTTTTTTATTATACTGCCCCTATTACTAAAACATATTCCCAAAATGTCTCTAATTCAAAACATATTATTGCCACGCAGACTCACCAGTTAGTTTGACGAGTACAACCAAGATTCGCCAACTCGTTAGGCGAATATGGTTTAAAGACGCCAACTTGTCAGGCTACTATTCGTTGAATTCGCCAACGTGGAAGGCGATTATGCATTGAATTTGCCAACTCGCTTGGCAATTTTGCTTCCGAACCCCTTAAACTAACCCCACCACCCCAAACCACTTCATCCATTCTCATTTTCTAAATTTCACTTCTCTCGCTACAAACTCATTCTCTCTCTAGAATCCTAATTCTCTCTCAACTCTTAGATTGTTGAATAAATGAGTAGCTTATCCAATTTGTGCGGTAGAATTGTAAGTTTTATTTTTTTATAATGCTATTATATTTCTTTAAATTTATAGTTTAACTAGTATGTGTGAATTACATTAATTTCTGTAAATGTAATCTTTAAATTGATTATATAAATGTTGTCTATATTAGTTTGCTAAGCAATTTATGATAGATTGATGCACAGAGTAGTATATTATTCAATTTGTGACTAGTTAATTAATATGAAATTTAGTATTTCTCATTGTTCAAATTAGTTTAAAAACCGACAACAACCGCATGACGCCTACTTGAAATTTTCCATACACGCTGTGACAATCTATATCAAGATGCTTTGTAGGCTCATGGAACACAAGATTGGCCGCAGTGTGCAAAGCACTTTGATTGTCGCATACAATGTGGCGGTGTGAGAGGGGATGCACTGAAGGTCCCGTAGGAGGAAAGTTATCCATTGTAATTCACAAGTGGCGTTGGCTAGAGCTTGGTACTCGGCTTCTGAGGAAGACTTTGAGATCGTGGTCTATTTCTTTGCTTTCCATGAGATCAATGATGTGCCAAGAAAGAAACAATAGCCTGAAATGGATTTCCTTGTGTACAAGCACCTTCCCCAATTAGCATCATTGTAACCTGTGAGATGTAGGTCTAAGGTGTGAGGGAACAAAATGCCATGACCTGGGGCTCCTTTGAGATATCTAAGCACACCCATTGCAGCACGCCATGGTGGGTAAGGCAAGAAATTGGCTTAGTTGTTGACAAGCAAAGGTGATATCTAGTAGTGTTGATGTGAGGTACATCAAGCTGCCAATAAGTCTCCTATAACCAGGGATGTCGCCATAGGCTTTTCCTTCATCTTGATACAGTTTGATTGCAATGTCGAGAGGGGTGGATGTAGGTTTTGACTCCATAACACCTGAATCCCGCAGTAAGTCGAGGCAATATTTTTGCTGGCATAGGTAATCCCTTTGTGGGAATGAGCAATCTCAAGGCCAAGGAAATATCTCAGCTCACCGAGGTCCTTAATACGAAATTGTCCATCAAGAATAGCTTTAATTTGCTGGAGTTCTGTGAGTGAAAAGTCAACTAAGATGATGTCATCCACATACACAAGAAGTGTAGTGAAAGTAGAAGAATCAACCTTGATGAATAAGGTGTGATTAGAGGGAGTTTGAGCAAAGTCACATTGCAACAACACTTGTGTCAACTTCTCAAACCATTGTCTGTTGGCCTGCTTAAGTCCATAAAGGCTTTTGATTAATCTGCAAACCTGCCCAGGTGAAGCAGCACTATAACCTAGGGGCAAAGTCGTGTATACCTCCTCCTTCAAATCACCGTGCAAGAAGGCATTATTGACATCTAATTGGTGAAGATACCACCCTTTGATGGATGAGACTGCCAATAATGTTCAAATAGTGCTGATTTTTGTCACTGGAGAAAATGTGTCAAAATAGTTTATTCCCTCAACTTGATTGTATCCCTTTGCCACTAGCCTTCCCATCAGCTTTTCTTTTAATTTTGAAGACCCACTTATTTCCAATTAGTATGAAACCAGCAGGAAAGTCAGTTATGATCCAGGCCTTGTTTAATTCTAGTGCAGATAGCTCTACTTTCATTGCTTCTCTCCAATATTCATGCTTTTGTGCCTCAGCATAACTCCTTGGCTCAGAATCAGCAGCAATAGCAAAAGCAAAACAATGTAGTGATGGAGCCAACTTATCATAAGACAAATGATTAGATTTGGGATACTTACAACAGCCTGGAGATTGGTTGGTCAGTTGAGTTGTGGCTTACTGTATTTGGTTGCAATGATAGTCCTTGAGGAATGAAGGAGGCTTCTTGTCTCTAGTGGATCTTCTGATCTGTGCAGGTACTGCAGTGGTTTGCTCTTCAGCAGAGATCTCAGTCACAGGCTCCTCAGTAGTAGTGTCAGTGGCTAAGTTCTCAGTGATTTCTGGTTCAATGGTAAGTTCCTCTAGTCCACATTAAGATATTTCAAGGGATGCAAGCTCAGTAGTTGTTGCTGGTGTGCAGGGGTTAAGCAAGGTTTGGTCTACGAAATTAAATTGGGTTTTGTGGTAGTTGCTTGGGTAGGTAACTTGTCAGGAAGTACTAATGGATTAGGTGAGGTAGTAGGGAATGGTAATGATTTGCCATAAGGAAACACATGATTATAAAATGTTACATTTCTAGAGACTTGTACAAATGAGGTTCTTAGGTTGTATAGCACAAAACCTTTCACACCAAGTTTGTATCCTAGGAACACAAAGTTGTCAGCCCTAGGATCAAACTTTCCTTTCCCTCCAGCTAGTGTTGATGCATAACAAAGTCCTCCAAAGGCTTTCAATGCAGCAATATCAGGTTGTACTTCAAAAAGAAGCTCAAATGGTGACTGGTTGTTAAGCTAGGGAGTGGAAACTCTATTTATTAGATAGGTGGCATGTATGACAGCATAGGACCAAAATTTCTTTGGCAATTTAGATTGAAAAAGGATTGCTCGAGCTACGTTAAGAACGTATTGATGTTTCCTTTCTATCCTAGCATTCTGCTGGGGTGTCTCTATGCAAGAGGTTTGGTGCACAATTCCTAATGAGTCAAACAAGCTAGGAACATTAAATTCAGGTTCATTATCACTTCTGAAGGCCTTAATCTTAGCATTTAATTGAGTTGAAATGAAAGCAACAAATTTCTTAACACTTGGCATGACCTCAGATTTGGATTTCAGCATAAAATTCTAAGTAAATCTGCTATAGTCATCAACAGCAGTAAGGAAATATTTGTGTCCATGAAAATCAATCATAGCTAATGGTCCCAAATGTCCATGTGTATTAATTCAAACTTGGCTGAGGCTCTAGAATTACTAGTTGCATATGGCAAACACCTTTGCTTGGCATAATGGCAAACATCACATGGTGCATTATTAAAATCCTTAACAAAGAGAAATTTCTTATTGATAAGAGACATTCTAGCAGGGGAGGGGTCCCCTAATCTAAAATGCCACAATACATCTTCAGGGATAGCTAAAACACCACATCTTGAGCTTGAAACATCACTAATGGTAGGTATTGATGCAGCTACAATAGGACTATCAGCAACCAAATAATACAGTCCACCAAGCTACTTACCAGAACCAATCATCCTTATGTTGTTGTTGTCCTGTATTGTACAATTATCATGCAAGAAAGTGAGCAAATAGCTCTTGTCAGCAGTTAGCTTAGATATGGAAATCAAATTGATTTTGAAATCAACAACATATAACACATCAGTGAGCTTCAGTCCTGAGGCAACATTCACATTGCCTGAATACTCAACTAACATATGCTCACCATTAGGTAGTCTCACATGCAGTAGTTTAATTTTCTTGCAACTGCTGAACCATGACATCACAAAGCATATATGATCTGTGGCTCCAGAATCAAATATCCAAGTATCACTTGCTATCTAAGATGCAACAGAATAAATTTGTCTCATACTTGATTTTGAGGAATTTTCAAGTGGAACTATGCTCACTTGCGAAGCATGTGCTGTATTGCCTAATTGCATAGTGTCTTTCTACTGAATTAAGGCTAACAAACTCTAATATTGCTCTTGAGTGAGATTCAGCCCTGCACCTTGCTCTTGCCTAGGTTTTTGTTCAGTCTTCTGGTTAGCATTTGCAGTGGTAACGGTGTTGGCTCCACAGAAACTTCTAAACTTCCACTGTGCTGGATATCCAATGATCTTGAAGCACTCTTCATAAGTGTGTCCTGCCTTGCCATAATTTGTGCAAGACTTGCCATTATTCTTCCTTTTCCCTCCATTTTTGCTGCTGGATGCAGTAACATTAACAAGGACCTTATTATCCTCATCTAGATCACCATTAATTTCTTTTTTTTACTGTGAAATTAGAGTGAAAACTCTATTCAGTGATGAAAAAGTTTCTTTCATAAGGATTTATGCCCTAACATTACTATTCCTCTCATCTAAGCCTGTTAGGAACCTGAGGATATAATCCTACTCCCTGTGCACTCTATTATTTCTGGTAGCTAAGCAAGTGCATCTAACGACACAAGTACAATCAACACATGGCCTATAATTCTCAAGCTCTTCCCAGAAAGCCTTCAACTCAGTGAAATGGTCTATCACAAACATATTACCTTACTGAAGAGTGCATAGATCGTGCTGCAGCTTTGTAATTCGAAGAAAATTGCTTTGAGCAAAGCGTTCCTTCAGATCTTGCCATACTGAAATTGCATCTTCAATTCCATCAATGCTCCAAGCAGTTGTTGGAAAAACCGAGTACATAATCCATGAATGTATCATTGTATGACACTGTTCCTAAGCTTCATACAACGGATAAAACTCATCTGGCTTGAGAATCTCTCCGTTTAGAAACTTGAATTTTTGTTATAAATAAACCAATTGTGCGTGAGAAATTTTCGCATATATATGATTGCAAAAATGCTACATGTACACCCAATTTTATACACTCATACATACACCATTAATAACGCACAAACTTTATTCTCATAAGTGCACAAACATTACAAACTTATAGATGATATTCTCAATTATACTTAATTAAGTGCACAGACATTACATGCATTAAAACACAAACTTTATGTATATAAGTATAAGGTGTATGTATGGTGTATATTTTTTGATGTACGTGTAACAAGATTCATATGATTGTTGTTATTTAGAAGAAAGACTAGACTATTTTTCTTATTTATGAAATTTCAAGTACATAAAATATTTATAGTAATTTTTCCTTTTAATTCCATAACCCTAATATTATTCTCTCTAATTATAAATCATCCACGCTAAATCTCCATGAATAATCAATAATAGTCTCGGAACTACCAAACTCACTAAATCCAACTAACTTCAAATTGCTACGATTGTTTGGTTGGCACATGTTTTAAATGTTTGCTTTTGCTTATTCATTATGGCATTTTTTGTAAGGGTTAATTCCGTACTATCTTGAGTCTTGACATTTGCTTTACTGTGGAGAAAAATTATAGATGTTGCTTATAAATTGGTTAAACTTTTGGAAAAAGATTAATGAAGGTCAAAAAGTGACAACTTCCAATCGTTTGATGGAGAAATAGGAAGAAAATAAAGAGACACGCATAGAGTAAAAATAAGGAGGGATTGACTAAAAATATTAAACAGGATTGATTGAAAATTTTTAACCGGAACTATGAACTCATAGTATAATTAAGCATATGTATAAGTTATAACGAGGACGAGAACTATATAAGTTTTTTATTTATTTCCTATTTCCATAATTATTTATTTGATATTACAAGTAACTTGTAGTGAGAAGAGCCTTCCTTCATCTTAATTTTTTTATTATAAAAAAACTCAGAATTCATGAAGTGCTAGCTCGATTTTTAGTTTGTAAAATTAAATCAATAAGATCTATACATAATGCAAATTTTATTGATTCAAGAGTGTATATCATCATTTTTTCTAAAATAAAATTCTCACTCAATTCAGTTTAAGTGATCTAATTTGAAAGCACATAACCATTGCACCATTGAAAAACCATTTTAAAAGGAAAAGGCAACATAAAGAAACCACTTTCTGGCTCAATATATATACAAAAAAGATTATGATATATATAATGACCTAAATAATTTCTAACGCGTTAACCGAAAAGAGGGGGGAAATGTTCACATTATTGTCACAGTGCTTCACATAGCTCATGAGATAGCAATTCCACCAAATTGTGATGAAAGAATCTTCTTGCATGAAAGAATCTTAGGGAGACATAGCCCCTTTCAATCATAATAACTTAGGATTAATGTGAACTTCTATAATTCATTTTTGCAATTAAAAAGAGAGAGAAAAGAGAAAATGATTCAAGAAGGCCCTATATTGATGACAGATTGCACCGCGTTACCTCAATAATATGAAGGCCCCATAAGTCCTAAGAAGTGGACTCCCCCTGCTCTATATCATGACACAAGCATGGATTGATGGAATGACCCTTTTTTTTATGTTTTGCATTCCAATCAATTATTATTAATTTCCATAGTTCAGAATCTTAGAGAAAACTTTTTTTTTCACTTTCTTATGGGCCATCTTCACAATCATTTCATTTTCTTTTGAGTCCTTTTCTATCACAAGGGATTCATCAACAAAGAAATGTGAGAAAGAAAAGAAAATACAGACTTGCATGCAGATTTTTTTCTTTTATAAAAATAATAAAATTTGGGAACCCCACTTTTTTTTCCTCTAAGTACCAAGATGTTCTCAGTTTTGCCGAAACCCCATTCCACAAGCTACTTTTTGAGATAAAGATATTGGTTATATGTCTTTTTTTTTTTTTTTTCCTTTTCTAAAAGAATCAAACACGCTACCTCGTGACACAAGCTCAAGAAAAAAAAAAATTTCCTAATAAAATTGCTGCAATTTTACTGCTCAACACCATAAATCAAGGAGATGCCACTTGAAAAACCATTATCATTCCCTCTTGTCTTGATCAAAGCCTAAACTAGGAAGAAGATAACAACAAGGTTAGTCTATAAAATCCTAATATAGTAAAAGATGCACTAAACAAATTGCAAGGGAAGTACCCCAATTAAGAAACACACAACCCAAGCAAAAATATACATCAAATTGAAAATAAATAAATAAATAAAAGAGGATGTGTTGAGGTAGCATATATAGTTCACCCTGGGTTGGATGGACGGTGCCATAAAGTACGCTAAGATTGAAAGGGGACAGTGACAATAAGCTGTAATCCTTGGTTTGCCTTGCTGCTCATATATCATATGTGAATTTGGTTATTAATAGCCATCAATCCATCATAATTCATACATATTATAAAGTCAACAGCATTTGTGTCCCATTGCAATTTCTACAACGAAGTCTCTCATATAATTTAGTGGGAATCCCAGACAATTTCATAAAGGAAGAGAAAGCAGTATCCTTTATCATTTAGACAAAGCTTTCTGACAAAAGCATATCCTATTGTCCTTAGACTAAAGTTGGATACCCATTGATCCACTCTATTTTTTTACTAATTCTGTAAAAACAACCTGGATGTTGACCCAAAAAAGTAAAGAAAGAAAAGCTAATGAGTACCTCCTTTGATCCTAATTCTTAATTGACTATAGGGAGCTGAAGAGGTTTAAGTTTAGTTCGATCCTTGTTTGTCTTTACTTTTTTTCTCTTCTCGTTTGCCCCCACTTTTTCTCTCTCCTACTCGTTCTATTTGTGTTTGATACTAGAGATAGAGACGAGACATGAGAACAGAAACAAAGAATTTTTTTTGTTCTTTCAGACTCTTAATTGTGTCCCCCAAGACAAAAACATGAGAAGATCTTGATATTGATATCTAAAAGGGATGTTCAAATATTGTCCCTCAGACCTCTACTATTCAAAGTAATGTCTTATCCACTAGACTAACATTACTTTTTGCAATATTTTATGTAATCATATTTATTAATATAATTTTATTATTTAATTTTTCTTTTTAAAGAAACCCTGATCTAAAGAGTCCCTAGGACTCTCCCACACTCATACTCTCATCTCATCTCATCTGAATAATGTGAAAGAGCTTTATTGGCATTTTTGTTTTTATTTTTTGTTGGTAAAATGTCATATATTAGTAATAGATCTGTCTGTGTAAATAAAATATGCAATTTTTAATTTTTCAAAAATAATCATAACAAAGTATTATTTTTGTTAATAACTTAATTTCTTAATATAATGCTATTCTAAAGTAAAAAACTAATATATATATATATATATAAAGGTATTTCTTGAGAGAATGGTGAGAGTTTAACTGAATATATAACATTTACTATATAACAAACAAGAGTGTATTAATTCAATACGAATCAAAAAAACATTTTCAATAAAGAATTGAAACTCTAAAGCTGCAAGCTGCTGGGGTATGCCCATAAAGAAACAGATCAAAAGACAACTTTGAGCAACGTGAATATTCTTTCTGTGAGAGGAAAATCAAATTTTCATCAATTGATTTTATCATTAAGAAACCAAAATCCATATCCCAAAAAAGTGTTCAACTTTGTTATGTATATCATCAATTCTCTTGCTTAGTATGTGATAGCAAGATCATAAACAGAATATATGGCATTTGATCAACAAAAAACAAAAAGGAAAATGCCAGCAAAGCTCTCTCACATTATTCAGATGAGATGAGAGTATGAGTGTGGGAGAGTCTTTAGATTATGGTTTTTTTTTTTTAAAAGAAAAATTAAATAACAAAATTATATTAATAAATATGATTGCATAAAATGTAAAAAGTAATGTTAATATAGTAGATAAGGCATTACTTAGAATAGTAGAGGTCTTGAGTTTGAATCTCACTGAAGGTAAAATAAGTTTATTTTTTAGTAAACCTATATGAACATTTGTGAGTAAACAGGTCGGCCTGACAGACCTAACAGACTTTCGTAATAGTCTGAGTCTGGTCTGTTTACTGAAACAGGCTTTGAAAATGGTCTGAGCCTGACCTTTTTACTAAAACAGGTCAAGCCACTTGGCCTATTCCCACCCTTGCTAGCATCCTTGAGAAATGTAAGATGGATCAGCAGTGAGTTTGACCAATAGAGTAAAGCCCATCAATAAAAGTGTACACTAGTCTTTGATAGTTCGGGTCTGCCCAAAAATAGATTAAATCAACTCTTCTTTACCATAATCCAAGAAAATAAGGAAAAAAAAAACCTTTATCTTATCTAATATTTGTGGGTAGAGTAGGCATGGCAATGGTATGGTGGGTGACGAATTGTCAATTGGTAGTGATTATGGTTAGGTGATAGCTTGTTTATTTTCAATGGGGTTTTGGTTGTAAAGTTAAAACTAAAAACATTGATATAGATGAGGAAATGCCCATCCTTCTAACATGTTAATTGATGGAGCTAATTAAGCACATATCATAAACCAAACCGACAATAGCAAGAAATGCTGCTACAGATAAGGGTACATTATAAGAAATCATCAATTCCAAAGTTTAGCTATCTTCAAACGAAGAAAATAAGTGGAAAATTACAACTCCTCAAGTGTGTTTTGCTCGTAATTGACATTACAAACAGACGAAATGGCATTTTTCTAAAATATGCCCCCCTCCAAGAGATTACAAGAAGCATTTGCTTCACATCAGAAATAACTAACTGACCAAAGAAACTGGAAACAATGAAGAAAGGGAACCAAAAATGTTATAACAAAGGGGAAAAAAATAATAATGAAATACAGCTTGAAATCAACTCTATTGAATTGGTGTGACTAACGCTTCTGCTCCATTTTTGCTTCATGCAAGAAAAAAGAAAAGAAAGAATCATCATAAAATCTCAAATGTACACAATCATGTTGAACTTTCCATTTATTGTTCACCAGGAAGCGCAGCAGAAATCCAATCAGAAGCTGCCATTTGAATATCAGTCTCAACGTGAGGCAGAAGAGACAGAGGAGTCACTGCAACCTGTTCCTCCAAATCACATGCAGAATCAGTCAGAGGAAATAAAAAAGAAATAAATGTGTAGTACATATCTAAATCCACCCATTAGTAACATAAAAATATTGATTAAAAAACTAATGCTGCATGAGAAGATAGTAATTTAATGCTCCAACTTACATATCCACTTTCAAGTGCTCTGTAATCCATATCTTCATCTGTATCTTCCTGCTCCTTGTCCAAAAACTGAAAATACAATATAACATATTAAAGCATGAAGCGAAACTCACAACCAAAGTATTATGTGAAGTGTTGCAAGTAATATGTAGACTCCCGTGGTGAAAGGTAACATATGGAAACAAATTAAGCTTTTTACAATAACCTCTTCAATACAAAACTGCTATCTTTCATACTCAACATAGAAAAAACAGATTAACTTCAATATTAACAGGATGCACACAAGATGACAGCAAACTCAATGAAGATGTTTTTCCTCCCTCCCGCATACCTCTAGTCTGAAGTACTTCTTCACCCTGTTGGAATCAGGTTTTCCTGCAGCTCCAGTTGATTCAATAATCTCCAAACTCTTTTTCTGTGTAGCCAATCGACGAGCTGCACCCTGATGTAGACAAAGATGAGGAAGATTCGAATTAGATGCATTAAAATCCTTTCAAATTACTCACAGCATAAACACATTTTTTTAAGTATGCAGGACACTTACAGCAGCAGAGGCATCCCGGCCAAGCTGTGCAAACTGAAGGCCAAGGCCGCCTTGATTGGCCAAGAAATGACCAGCAGGATAGCGACTGGTTGAAACAGCTAGCCAGTTCGGAGTGGATCTCCACATACTTTGCTTGGTCAATTTGAAGCCCTAATAATAAAAAGATAACACTGCATCCATATTAACTAGCGTATTTCAACGATGCAGCAAAAGATTTTGAAATATATACTAAAATTTGCACACCTTGTTACTCAAAGGTGATGTGGGAATTTCTATATTCAGAAAGCAGCTTTTGGGGAAAGTTCCCTTTTCAACATCCCTGATAGCTGCATTTATTAACGGTAAACAGACTTCTGCTGCATCCTTGAAATCGGTTTCTTGACTTTCATCCTTCTTCCTACAACAGGATATGATACCAATTTATGATCTCCAGCAGGAAGGCACAGTTAAAACTGGATATCAAGAATCATCAGCATACCAGTTTAATGATATTGACAATGATGGTACACCTGATAATAATGCCTCTCTAGCTCCAGCAACAACACCTGAGTAGAACCTGGTGTATTTTAAAGCATGAGAAAAACATTGGTCTATACATAGAGGGTAAAAATTCCAGACACAACTTTAAATGAAGCCAAGGCAGAATTCTGCAAGGAGGAAGGTGCGATTATGTACTAACTTTGATTTACAATTACACACTCATCTATAACCATAAGTGAACAACTTACATATGATGACCACAGCTTGATCCCCGGTTAATCCCACTAATAACCTGAAATTCAAATCATATTAACATCCACAATCTTCAGCACTTTGTTATGAGAACAAGCACGCAAATAAATTACAGCTTTATTGATATAAATGCTAACCAGCATAGGCTTTGCCCATGAAAACAATGCCCCAGATAATGCTAGTGAAACGCAATCCACAGGAGTTCCTGAAATATACATAATTTGAAAAAACAATAAGAAAACTCAGTTAACTATGATGGTACTACACCCACCCAAAGATCAATGATACAAAAAATCACTAGGTAGATAAATATCCCGAATTTCCATGAAATTGATACCTGATGAAGGGATATATCATACAATTGAAGTGTTACCTGAAATCTCAAAGGCAGCAGTGGCACCAGTAACTTTAGCAGAGTTCGCTTCCACAGTTTCTCTGAGGGTAACAGCGTGCCCAGAAACCGATTTGTCCCTAAAGCAACCATTTTACCAACTAAAAATTACAAAACACATCACAAGGATTCAATAACAACACCTACAGCATAGAATTGAAAATAATAAAACAAATCCAAACTTTGAACGAAACAACCAAATTTAACGGCACCCCACAAATCCAAAACACGAAAAAACATCGAATTACGCAACAAAAAACCAAATTGAAGGGGAGAAAATAAGAACCCACGACTGAGGAACGCAGACATGGACATTGTAGAGTCCCTGGCGAACAAGGGCTTCGACGAGGTGCGTGAGCCCAGGGGACTCAACAACGTCGCTGTTGGTGACCAAGACAATGGGCTTGGAGGGATTGATTTCAGCTTCGAGAGGCTCATCGGCGGAAGAATCAGGTTCGGGTGGTTCCGCATTGTCCTTGGATCCTTGTTCCTGCGTTGCGCCTTTCCTGTTCAGAAGCGCTTCCTGCAGGTTGGAGACGAGGCCAGGAGGCATCATCATCATCGCGAGGACGTAATTGGAGATTCAGTGAAACAGGAGCTGGATGAATGATGGTGATTGCTGAATTTGGGGGAAAATTGGAAGATTCAAAAACCCTAGCGATGGAGAAAGGGGGGAAAAGGGAAGGTGCGGTAAAGCGATGATAGAGGAGAAAAGGGAAAAAATGGATAGATTGGAGAGAAGGATAGACCGATTCCAACGGCGATTACGTGGAAACGATGCACAAAAGCTTCCAAAGTGAAAAAAGTGCTTTGCTTTCTTCCACAGAGAGATGGAAAAATGGGATCTTTAAACAGAGAGGGGTTAAGGAATAGAGTTCTAGTAGCTGATGTTGAAGATCTAAGTTGATTAGCGTTGCTGTGACTTTTATATTTTGTTTGGTTTTGCTATCTTATCTTTATATGAGAAGGATATTCTTCTTGTTACCATATTGTGGAAGAAAGAAACAGAATAATTACACTCTTGAAAAAATGATTTAATGAAGTAAATCTTTGCAGTTTTATGCATAATGTTTGCACTCTTTTTTTAATGTGAACATAAATGTTTGAACTTGGAGAGTGTGTCATTTAACCGGAATGAAAAGCTCAAAGTGGAATCCTTTGTTTTATTTTAACTTTAATTTTGGGTTAGATCAAAAAAAATTTACATTATATCATCTTATTTTATTATGTTATAAGTAAAACTTTTGAAATAATTGATATAAGTCTTTTATATTGATTGTTCATGATAATTAAACTATGGAGTTTATAGATCTAAATCCTTTAAAGTAATGATTTCACTTTAGAATGAAAAGTGAAAGAGTTTTATTTTTAGATTAATTAAGTGTGTTAGATTTTTCATTTTGAGCCATTAAAATTAATTTTGACACGTTAAAAGTGACTATTTTTCATTTTTTTTAATTGGCAAGAATTGATTATGGCATCCTTTCACCAAAAATCCAAACACGCATAAAGTAAATAATGAGATCCATTTTTATTTTATTAATTTAATTATAAATATTTACTTTTATCGTCTAAAATGAGATCCTTACTCTCCATAATTATAATTAGTGTCCAAAATGTATATATGCACCTTTGGGGACGATCAAATTGAGGTAAGGACTTCCTCAAAAATATTAAGGAAATATAAGAAGTAATAATACACATGTGCTCATGTGTGCTTGTGTGTTGAAGACGACTTTTTAAATAGTAATAAGAAGTAATAATATATGAACACAAGTCCTTTTATTTTATTGGATGGAGGAACAACCATTAAACCGGGAATTCAACCAAGTGTCGAAGACAGTTTATCGAGTCTTTATTCTTGTCTACTTCATTTATCACCGCTGCTTTTTATCAAAAAAAATCAAATTCCAACCAACAAAGAACTTCCTTCATAATTTTATAAAACAGAAGCACTAAAGTCTCCAAATGAAAATTGTACAAATCAAATTAATTTGACAAATTCTACAAGCAAACGCCCAACCTAACAACTTTATCAAGCTTTGAATGCTATCTCTAATGCCGCACTTTTTCTTAGAAATGACCTCTAATGCCACGCCTATGAATAAAGTTTTTAAATTCTGGATCAATCAGACGTGAGATATATATTAAAGAAAATTCCTTAAATTAATTTTATGTTTGTTGTCCATACGGCATTAGTTTATGGGCTAAAATAACATTCACGAAAATGAGATTGGAAAGGTTGAAATGTGGCATACAAATGGCGTCATGTAGGAACAGGTCAAGAGAATAAAAGGCATTTCAAAAAGATGTGCATGTCACGTAGCCAGCCAAACACCATGATGATAGTAGGAGGATACAACCAAAAATATTTATTGGTGCTTATCTGATCTGAGTCTGATAGCAAACATTTACTTTTTGGTTTAATAAAACCTTGTTTGCCAAATAACATCGAATGAATAATAAATATTCTTCATGGGAGTAGAATCCTTCTTTTAATTTTAGACGTGTGGATCATGTCAGTCAGGTTAGTGTGCTATAAATAACGAGACAGCACATTCTCATATGGTCCATTCCTAACTTTGTCGTAAAATACACTTCAAAACTGAATAACGTTACTGTATCATCATAAACATCAGGAAGTGTCCAGCATCGAAGAAAACAAGAAAGTTAATATTATAATAATGGCCATCTGAACATTTTCCTCTTCTGAAGTTTGTATTTTAATAATTATAAGCTTTGTTTTCTCCGCAGACAGTTTTGCAGAATCACCGATCAATGCCCTATCATTAATTAATAATGCGATTAGAAGCTCAATTCAATACAAGACAATTTTTAACGTGCATGATATTATTCACCAACTCGTGCCATGTGGGCGTAGTTGCAATCACAATTCATTGATGTATCAAAGATTCGAAGTGCAATACTTGTGAATTTTGGCCTAATATATTCTCATTACTTGAGTGGATACCTGAACTTCCAATCTTCACCTTGGCCAAGTCATGGAAGAATTTTTTTTACAAAATAATTAGTTAATTGATTAACCGACCCCACGTAGTGAAACAAGACTTAGTTGTTTGTTGTTGTCCTTGATTCGTCATTCGTGACAGTGATGCTAATACTTAATTCTTACATTGAAGTAACAACTACTGTAATAAAATACTTACAAAAGGGACAAGTAAATATCTTACAGAAGTGATTAAATCAAAGGGCATCTTTTGTCACATGGTTCTGTCTGCAGTGCCCTCCATTAACTGTTGCTCCTACCCTTTCGTTTCTTAGCTCTGCTTAGCAAAGCTGAAACACGGGCCCTGTTCTCAGTCTCCTGAAATTGAAAGGACCAAATTAGTTTCTCAAAAAGAGATGATGCACATGTGAGAAAAAAGAAGACCAGCCATGTGTCATAACTCACCCTTGTTCTGATCATGTGTTTCAGCGCACCGACCAGCTCGAACAAGTACTCGTAAGCAGCCCTGTGTGGCTCCTGCATAAAGAAGCTTTGGTTGAGGACCAGCCATGTTAACAAAGATGTTAAATGTTCACAAATAACAGATGATGATACCTGTATGTTGGGAGGCAAGGGCAAGCCTTCCACCACAGGGGCCCTTGGAACCGGCATAACTTGAGTGCCGCCTGAACCATCAGGAAGCTCGACACTCCAAGATGGAGCATTGTGTATGCCCAATGCCCCCCCAAAGTTGAAGTCAGGTCTCATTCCGCCTGGATAAAATCTTTGAGGAGCAGAAAACGCAGAGGTTGAGGCCTGCAGTTGAGTGTTTCGGATCGTTAGTATACAATACAACATATAATGATATAAAAGAAAATCATGTTCTAGTCTTAGACTCTTAATAGTTAACACATGCATAAGAGAGACATTATAATTACAGTTTTAAGCGGGAAAATATAAGCATTATTCGCTACATATCTTATGGCATGGCAACCACTTCAAATGTCAACAACCAAGTGAGCTTAAGAACTGGAATTAATTTCTCTTGCTAAATCCTATAAAACATAAAAAGTAAAGCTTGACAATTGACATTAATCACCTTACGGCTAAATGATATGAAATTTGATAGGGAGCACAACAGTCTATTTCTAGTAAAATTTCCGATGCTCTTTCACACAATTATACTATTCATTCTTTATTTATCACATGAAAAGATAAGATAAGGAGCATTCTGGGAAGAGCTGTTTTCTAACATACCATCTGAGAAGAGTCTTGCGTACTCAAGTCCATCTCATTAGCATCAACATCAACATAAGGATCCACCTGGGCAGCAAGTAGCACAAAAGTCAGACACAGTTGTCAATAGAACATAGAAACATTTCAAAAATTTTATTTACAATCAGCATGTATGTGCATATCTTCTAAGCAAAGAAAATTTTCAAGGTACTAAATTCTCACATATAGTAAAAATATTTTATCATACGAAATCCCTCCATACCCACAATTTTCCAAACTGATGGTTAGATTCTTATTAATAAGTCATCTCCAAACTTATACAAATCTCAATTTCTGCCCACTGTAAGTTACCCTCAGCTAGCATATGATCTCCCATAGTATAAGAGAAAATGTGCTGTTTAGACTCTGTATGTTAACTAGATAAGAACTCATACCATTGGTCTTTCAGTAGATTGGAACGAGTGAAAGGAAGGACTTGCAAAATCTGGTGACTGCAATATTGCATATGCTCCTTCATTGTTATATCTCCTTATGCCGAACTGCAACATAAAAGACCTTTAAAGAGATAGACTACTTCAGATGCTGAAGATCTCAAAGTCACACTTCCTTGCAGAAAGCTAAATTTTATACTCCAAACAAAAGTGCATGAGATTTTTTTTTTTCAAACTATAAAACCTATATGAATGTAACAATTCCCATGTGCAGAGTTCCAAATGAAATGTTCACATCTCAATTCTGAATGAACTTTTCAATCCTCACAAGTCACGAGGATTAAGGAATTTGAAAACAGGGATTCCTATGTACTATATTTTCAAACGAACATCAGAAGCTTCTGTGAAAAGAAAATTGAAGGAAACAGCATAAAGTGGATGCCAACATATCCATACTAGCATAAAAGGATATGACTGAACTTACGCCTTTCATGTTTCCAAAATCCACTCAGTGAAACAATTTTAACTATTAAACCAAAACATTGCAAATTACAACATTGCCATGAGAAATGCTACAAGAGAAACAAATGTAAAATCTTTGAATAAAATAATAGCAATAATAGAGAAATGCTAGTGGCATATGCACATATGAACCTGTGGGTAATCTGGAGCACTGAACAGTGTATATAGCTTTCCTGATTCTTCATCATGATCCAAGCTGTATCCACTCAACATATCCCGGAAATTATCCCGACCAGCCCTTGCATCAGGTCCTTCATGTGATCTGATGATCAGCTATGCAGCAAGAATGGGACACCACAAAGTCTTAGCAGCAACAGGTTTTGAAGTTAAGAATAACAGATGAAGTGAAGCTACATTATGTATCAGGAAACTGCAGAATTGGGCTATTTTAAAACAGAGAGAGTATCCAGACAGTCAAATAATAGTTACTAACTTGCCTCAGCTCTTTTATACAAATCTAAGCATGCAATGCATCTAGAACAACAACAAGCATTGTTAATGACAATTTGTAATAACATTTCCAACTTCCAAAAACATCTGATAATAAGCTTCAGCATTGGATTTTTGTCATGGCATTCTTGGTAATTAGAGTGACTTGTTTTTAAATTGCGGTCTGCAATTGCGACCACAATATTGCCTTTGCGGCAGTCTACACAACTGCATTGTGATATCAATTGCAGCTGCATCAGCCACATTTTAACAGAATTTTTTGTAATCGTAGTAATCACAATACAACCGCAATTTTAAATCATGCGAGTGAAATAAATCAACAACATAAATTGAAGCATTACACCCTGGTAAAGCTCCATGTTAAGGAGAAAAGTAGGCAGACTATGATTTATGACAGAAAGTAGGCAGACTATGATTTACAACAGAAAGTGGGGAAGAAAAAAAAGAAAGAGGGACAAGGGCACAAATATGAAAGTGAGTTTAAAATGTCATGGCTGTGGCCAGCAAACAAATAAAAAAAAAAACAATTTGGTAGATATATACATAATGATAGTTATTACAAGTCAATAATACCTTTAAATTGTTCTGTTTTAAGAAGGACTCAGTGCAATCAGGACCCCACCATAGACCTAATTTTCGACCATCATTATCCCTCAGACCATTCTTTTTAGAGGGTTTGGACCAGAGAATGTCACTCAATAATATATTAGGACCTTCAAAAGGGGAATCAATACAAGACCTTTTAACTTCAGATAACTCAGCTAAAGAACCAAGATCCACTCTTTGTGCTTTCTTCCGTTTTGGCTTTCGTGAAGGAGCAGCTTGTATGCTACGGAAAAGCCCTCCATGAGTAGTATAAACACAGTTGGCTACAATTGAAGCTAGTGGAAGCTCCTTGAAACACTGTAGGAATTTATTGTAGACGTCTTCTCCTTCATCGCCATATTTGGTCCGCACCTCCTTCTTGAAACCATATCTCACAGTGCAATATCTTGATTCATGATTTCCACGGAGTAGATATACTCTGTGAGGCATCAACACCTGAATATGCAATGATAGACTTTACATACTAATAAATACTCGGAGAGTAATATATATGCCAGTATTGTATATTATCATCATAGTAGTTACTACTAGTCCTACATCATAAAAATACTTCGACAAGGAATTCGACCGTGTTTTTTTTTATTTTTAACATCCACCAATACAATCATCAAGGATATCAACGCATATGAAGTTCACAAGCATCACCTTACCTTCCAAGCTAGCAAGACCAAAAATACTTCAATGCCCCAAGCTCCTTTATCCACATAATTTCCATTGAAAACATAAGACTGATTCTCAGAGGGCATTCCTGCATGCTTCAAAAGAAACAATAAATCATGGAACTGCCCATGTATATCACCTACTACGATGACTCTTGAATCTTCTCCTTGACAATCAATCTTCACACAATTTGGTTCTTTACACAAAATATTGCAAGCAGCATCTGTTAATTTCTCCACCAAAACGGTTGGCACGATGTGACAAAATTCAGATGGCAACATCTTGTGTGAAGACTGCTCAAGTGTGAACATCATGTCCTGAACCCATTCTAAAGTGATGCAATCATCTGGAGGCCACAGAAGAAATTGCTGAAAGCATGATGGCAATAGTGATTCCTGTATGTCATTTATTCCATTTTCAAATCTTAAAACTTGTTCCACATCTAATATATCATCTTCATTTGCCATGC
The DNA here is from genome assembly GCA_003254905.1 of Nissolia schottii. Classification (NCBI taxonomy): domain Eukaryota; kingdom Viridiplantae; phylum Streptophyta; class Magnoliopsida; order Fabales; family Fabaceae; genus Nissolia; species Nissolia schottii. The sequence continues at coordinate 900,625 of QANU01095819.1, read as the reverse complement.
TTTGAGCTCCATCAATCAGAGCATCCCCATTGCAGAGCTTGGTTGACTCAACCATGGGACTGTCCCTCATCCCTTCTTCATCCATAAAGCCAACCTGTAAAACTGATCATTGTGCCTTAAGAGAAATCTACACAACGGGGGGAAACCAGTTCAAAATCACTTAGAGAGTAAGCAGTAAAAACCCCTTACTTGTTCCACAAGTAAGTCAGGCCTAGTTATTGCAACTCTAGGCTGTTTATCAACAATCCCATGTGCAATTTCTTTCATCCTCAATACTAAATTCACCCGATGGTCATCCAAGCCTTCATAAGACATCCTACTTAATATTTGAATGATATCCCTGGATGCACACACCTGCACACTGCATCAAGTCAGCGGAGACAATTACAATTTACAAAAAATACTAATATCAACAAAATCCATAACGAATCAATCTACGAAAGAAGCACTGTGAACCATTTTCTCGATCCCGCAGCGCAAGGCAGTAATCACATCATTCTTAGTCACCTGTGAAAAAATTTGCAACCAAGTCAATGACAACCGAGGGAAAAAAAACTGTGCACTCAATTTCCAGCAGCTGAGTTATCATCTCTCTAACCTTTCTATCTCGATCATCGACAACCCCACGAGCTATTTCTCGCATCATTACCAAGGAATGGACTTGCTGGTCATCTAAGTTCACCAAAGACATTGAATTTATTCCGTCCAATATCTTCTGGCATCCACTCTTAATCCTCTCTTTGTGGGGGTCCATGATGATGACTAGAACCAACAGTGTGCCACAAAAAAGAACTACATTAACAGCAAAATGTAAGAACCAAAACATCCCAAGTGAACATTAGCATGTTTATAGCTACACGAATGCATGCAAAGCTCTGAACAATGCTTCATGTCACATTAAGGGGGGAAAGGTAATAACTTTGAAATCAGCTACACCTACATAGAGAATAAAACTGAAAACCAAAATTCAGAGAGGGTAAAAGGGGGAAGAATCAGGTAAAGCAAAGACCTCACTCCAATCTAAAACCCATAACCATAAGCGACGACAGAACCAGCTGGTACTGTGAGCGTTGAGCTGAGCTGAGCAAGCTCAAATTTTTTTTATGGTATGCTACTGTCCTTCAATTTGGAAACTTGGGTTGTGCCCTAATTCGGAAAATTGGGTTCTGCTGGAAGAATGAATGAATCAAAGCTTCGTTCTCTATCTTTATAAGTTACCTTCTGTTAAAAAATAGCAGAAGGAAGCTATGGACAAACAAAATAGCGGAACACAGGCCCAACACAGCCCAGATACTAAAAATATAAGCACACAAACACAAGGAGGGTACAGGCCCAAAAGCCCACTTGGAGCCCCACTCCACAATAGGAATAGACCCCCCAAATTGATCCTCTCCATTACCATTCATTTCTGTTCCGAGATACGCACCTCGGCACAAACTCTGGATCCTGAGATTCGGGAATGGGATGAAGGTTCCGGCTTGGACTTGATCAATCTCTGGACTCGCGGTTGCGGTGGGTACCTGCAAGGACTCCAACGCTCAAGTAAGCAAGGGTGTGAGGAGTGTAATTAGTGATTATGAGATGGCTCTCGTACCTGGGGTGCTGTTTATTATATAACCGAGGCGGTGGAGGGGATTCCGAGTATCTCGGACGAGTGATAACTCGAAACCGCGGGGGGG
>QANU01095819.1:884374-897098 GCA_003254905.1 Nissolia schottii | reverse complement strand
GCTTGCCCTGGCGGCTAGACTTCTGATCTTGTTTTGACTTTTGGTGCCTTATTAACTGCAGCACCATTAACACACACATGGCACAACAACACTAGTTTATGCAGAGTTTTCTGTCCAATATTAATGGCTGCTGCTCCTGGAATCAAGTATGAAGTGTTCATCAGCTTTAGAGGACAAGACATCCGCAACTCTTTCCTCAGCCATTTGGTCAAAGAATTACATCATCGCCACAAAATTGACGTCTACGTGGACGACAGGCTTCGCGCGGGAGATGAGATATCATCGGCGCTTCTTCAAGCAGTTCAGGAATCCTATATTTCAGTGGTCATCTTCTCACAACACTATGCTTCTTCGAGGTGGTGCTTGGATGAGCTTGTGCGTATAATCGACTGCATGGAGCGACGTCAGCAGATTGTGATACCTGTCTTCTACAACGTTGATCCCTCTCATGTACGCCATCAGACAGGGACTTTTGCAGAGGCCATGGATAAACAACAAAACAAGTTTAAGGAAAAAATGGCGAAGGTGCAGAGTTGGAGATCTGCTTTAAACAAAGCTGCCAATTTATCAGGGTTACATTTTCCATCAAAATACCAGTAAGATCTTCATTCATTTATTCATCAATAAAAGTGTGCGCGTGTGTATTCTGTCATGTGCATATCTTGCTCGCTTTCATGTTGTTGTGGTATAATATGCACTGCTGCAAACCTATATGCACACCTTTTTAAATTGTTATGAGATGAATGTTTCTAGCTAATCATTTAATCCGGTGGACTTAATGCTGAATTTAATCCCTAAAATTATATTTACCAATTACTTTGGTCTTTGAATTCTTAAAATTTTAAATAGTAGGTTAAGTAAATCGTTCATTACATTATTATTATTATGTAGTTAATTTTTTATTTATTTGTCATATTAGATTAGACTTAACAATGCAACGCAATTCATAACTTTAATGATTAAAAAGACAATTTTTAAATTAACTTACACTTTCAAAAATCAAAATGAAAATTAATTCGGTCAGGAGCCATTACCTTTCGTTGTCATCATAAATTGTTACTTGTTCAAATAATAAGCAGTTTTTCATACCATATTTTACTTTTTAGAAGGTCATGCACTGCTAGCAAATAATGAAAGCTGCGTTCACCTTAAGTTGTCCCTTTTCGAATTTAACCGAGGAAAGAAAATTGCTACATACAGGGTTAGTGATTTCCTTTCATACGTCATTTGGTTAATGGACAATTCACATTTCAGTAATAGAAACAAGGCTGAGACTTCAATGGAGAGGGCTGGCTTAAAGACCAAAATGGTCATTGAATCTCATTCATCCAATAAACAATAAAGGGCTAAGATTTAATTATTTTAATGTTTTTTTGTTATTTGTCATTTTTATCCTTTCAACACAACCTCCACTTAGACCACCCACTACTACAACTCTTGCCCTTGGGTCACTTGCCACTGGCCACCACCAACGCGTTGCCACGCCACTGTCACTCGCCCACCCTACCTGCCACCCCAACCCCAAACTAACAAATCTAACCTCGATCACGTCAACTGATCAGCCAAAGAAGTCCCAATGGCAATCCAAACTCTTCCAAGATAGAGATATTTCCAGTTTGGTTCTCATGGTTCCAAGATAGATATGTTGTGACTCCTGTCGAACCGGATATGGCACTCAGTCCCCATATCCGTAATCTGCCTCCTAGATCTCGACGATGGAGCACTTCTTCTGTGCCATGGACTTAGATGTCGACTATGAGACTCCTTGAAATCGGTGGTCATCGTCAATATCATCATGGCGGCACTCAGCAGAGGCCGGTGCAACGATGGTGGGTCAGTGGCTAGATGAAGGAAGTGGGAGAGAATAGCCAGTCAGGGACAAAGGGATAATTTTACTATCTTTTTACAATAAAATATTACTTAGATCCATTTTAGTCTATAACTTAGACTCAGTCCAGATAAGAAAGCTCCTAGAAAAAAAATATAGCTCGAATGGTATTAGACCAAACCCTCAATCATGCTCTCATGGCATTATTATTCAACAAGCTGGTCATTTACAAATAAAAATTTCTTAACCTTTTACAAATGAAAAAAAACTAGATAAATAAGTTCCTCCAAGTATCTGTTATCTTGATCTCACCTGTTATGAATAATGAATTTGTCCAAAATTCAAATTGCGAGAAGTTCATTTATCCAAAAGTTAAATTTTGAGGGGGCTAATTGGTTTGAAAATCAAATTGTGAAAGGCTTATTTGTCCAACTTTTTTATTTGTGAGGGGTCAACTTGTTTGATTATGAAATTGTGAAGAGCATGTTTGAGAGTTTACTCTATTTATTATAGATAACAAGTTTGTAATCTTAATTTTTCAAAAAAAAAATCATTTTAAATAATAAATTATAAGGTACTGTACATGTGTTTATATTCTTAGGGTTTAGTTAACAAGTGTCTGACATTTGTTAAGAGGTTGAAAAGTAGAAAAATTTAAAGATTCTAATGTTTTAAATGCATTATACACTTAAATTTTTTACATTTTCAACGAGAAAATTTACTATTCATTGATACCTTAACAAAGTGTCACGAGGGCAATTGTTTGAAAAAACCCATATTATTATTCTTATTATTTCCATGTCTTATTCTTGTTCGTCTTATTCTTTGTGTGTGATAGGAATGAATCCGAACTTATTGAAGAAATTGTGAACAATGTTTTGGGGAAATTGTCTCATATTTTCCCAAGAGAATCCAAAGGCCTTGTGGGAATTGATAAGAGTGTTGAATGCATTGAATCATTATTGGAAATCGGATCAAGAGAAGTTCGAATAATAGGAATTTGGGGCATGGGTGGATTAGGCAAGACAACCATTGGCCAAGTTTTATTTGACAAATATTCTTCTCAATACGAAGGCTGCTGCTTCATGGAAAATGTGAGAGAAAAATCACAAAAGTATGGACTTCCTTATTTAGTTAAAAAACTTGTTTCGGAACTACTAGAGGGAGAAAATCTCCTTTTGAAAGGACTAGCCAAATCTCAATTTACTAATGTTAAGCGAAGGCTGAGTCGAAAAAGGGTATTCATAGTGCTTGATGATGTGAATACAGTAGAGCAATTAGAACATCTAACCAGGGAACAAATTTGCTTAGGACCAGGTAGTAGGGTCATTATAACAACTAGAGACAAGCATGTCCTTAGAAGAGTGGCTGGAATACATGAGGTCAAGAAGCTGACCTTTGAAAAATCCCGTCAGCTTTTTTGCTTGAATGCCTTCGGCAAAATCTATCCTGAAACGGGTTATGAAAAGCTAACAGACATGACTGTTGGTTTTGCAAATGGTGTCCCATTAGCTTTGAAGGTTTTGGGTTCCTTTTTACATTCTAGAACTGTACAAGCTTGGGAAAGTGCACTAAGGAAGCTCAAGAATTGTCCTAATAGGGAAATTCATAATGTCTTAAAGTTTAGTTACGAAGAGCTAGATGATTTAGAGAGGAACATATTCCTTGACATTGCATTCTTTTTCAAAGGAAAAGAGAAGGATGCTGTCATAAGGTTGCTAGATTCTTTTGGTTTCTGTGCAGCTATTGGAATAGACAACCTTGAGCGTAAAAGTCTTGTAACTATTTCAGACGACAATACCATAGAAATGCACGACTTGATAGAACAAATGGGTTTGGAAATAGTTCGTCAAGAATCTACACAAGAGCCAGGAAATAGGAGCAGATTAAAAGACCCTGAGGATGTCTACAATGTGTTGAAAAATAATAGGGTAAGAGAATAATGTATTTTTATCCCCTTATGCTTGTGTTAATGCAGCAAATGCAGCTAGCATGATAGCATTTCTAATTATTGATTTTGCTTTCAGGGAACTGAATTAGTTGAAGGCATTATCTTAGAGTTGTCTGCAAGTAAAGACCTACAATTGAATGTTGACACCTTCAAAAAGATGTCTAACCTAAGATTTCTTAAATTTTACAACCGCTGGGATTTAAGATGGTTGTTTGAGCACAATAATCCCATAACTCTTGATTCAATTTCTGATAAGTTAAGATACTTGGAGTGGATTCGATGCCCTTTGAAGTCTCTGCCATCAACCTTTTGTGCTGAGAAGCTTGTGGTGCTTGGCATGCCACAGAGTCTTGTTTCTAAACTTTGGGATGGAATACAGGTGTGAAAGTATTTTCTATCCTTTTTCTTTTATTTGAAAGTTGAGGATTTTTTTTCAAGCGATGCCTCTAGCTCATTATTGTTACAGGATCTTGTGAATTTAAAGGAAGTACACCTTCGCGAATGCAAGCGGTTGGTAGAGCTTCCAGATTTCTCTAAGGCATCAAATCTTAAAAAGATAGACCTTGCCTTTTGTGAAAGTCTGCGTTGTATTCATCCATCCATTTTATCCATCCACACGCTTGAGGAACTGAATCTTCATCATTGCAAAGAACTCAAGAGCCTAAAAGGCGAGATTCATTTAAAATCTCTTAAGTATCTCGAAGTTAATGGATGCTCAAGCCTCCAAGAATTTTCAGTGTCTTCAGAGGAATTACAATGGCTGGATTTGAATCAGACAAGAATCAATAGGCTGCACTCATCCATCGGTTGTCTCGGCAAACTTGAAAGGTTTTATCTCAGTGAGTTGAGACTCAAAAGTCTTCCAAACGAGTTATGTTTCCTAACATCTCTCCAGGAGCTATGGCTCCCTGGATGCCAACAGCTAATTGAACTCCCTCACAACATCAAAGCTTTATCGCAGCTAAAGGTTCTTCACTTAAGGAATTGCAGGGGCCTTCGATTTTTACCTGAGCTTCCACTATCTATTATGAATTTAGATGCCACTAATTGCATGTCATTGGGGACAATATTCAGTATAAAAGCAGTATTCACTTCAAATAAGACATACATTTCATTTCAAAATTGTGGATTGGATGAACATTCAGCCTACAATGTAATGGAAGGTTCCCATCTCACAATGGTGCGAGCAGCAATTCGGAATTTGCTGGTGAGGAGCACACATCCTTCTGAGAAGCGGAGAGTAAGCGAGGTTCGCTATCCAGGAAGCAAAGTTCCTGAGTGGTTCAGATATCAGACAAGGCAGGCTTCCATAACTCTTGAACTTGATAAACCTGAGCAATTGTTGGGTTTCTTTGTCTGTTGTGTTATTCCTCGGGTTCCTTCTAACAAAATCTTTCACCATATTGAATGTAAATTCTACTTGGGAGATGGCAAAATGGATAGATATAAAAGTAGATGGCACTTCACTACAGTGTATGAAGGATTGAATTCAGATCATGTTTATATAAGGTATGATCCATCTCCTTGTGACAAAATATTGGAGGACATTAAAAAATGCAGAGCCAATGATCATTGCACAACTTACAACCAAAAGGTTTCATTTGAGTTCATAACTAAACCTTGGGAGTGCGACGGCGACAAAGTAGAAGTTGAACCTGAATATGACTGCTCGGTCAAAGAGTGTGGGATTTGCCCAATATATGTCTCAGACATCCACAGGTTCATTCAAAAAAGGGAAATTGAGTTGAAGCTTGATGATGATAAATCTGAAGAATTGGATCTCAGCGCATTGATACCCCTGATAAGTTTGAAGATGAAAGAAGAAGAAGAACCAATCCCTCAAAGCAAGAAATTGGATCTTATTTCTCGTTCCAATTCAATTTAAGGTGAATGAAACAAAGGTGACTCAAAGAAATAATCCTCCTTTGTTTGCTTTACAGATATTAAGCCAGTAAGCCACTATGCCTTCATAATTTGTTTTAACTCAAAGGAATATATAGCTAGATTTGTTTATCTATGATCTCGTAGTGGAGATGGGTTTATTATTGATCAACAGGTACATGGCCACTTTAGATTTTTGCAGGTGCTACTGAGTAGCCACTCAGCTCTCCTGCAAAGATAGTTCCTTTGTTGGTTGCTAGATGTGCCAACACATCCACCTGAGAACCAAAACACCTGGTTTCTCACAAGCCTGGATCAGTCTACACCACCATTTTTTCTGCAGTTTCTGAAGGAAATAAGAAAGGTGGAGCAGTCAGTTGCATATTTTCTGATTCTTTTCTTCTTTGTATCCATAAAATTTTTAATTCTCTGTGAATATCTGATGATACCAATGCTCATGCTAGGTGTTGCTATTTATCTTAGAGAGTATTCCCACCATGACTACATGTTGGTCCAAAATAGTGGCAGATGAGAGGATAAATAGCTTTAAGGCTTCATGTCTGAAATATCTAACTTGCTTAGGATAAAAATAACGGAGTTTAAAAATTTTGTTCATATGACACTATTGTGTGTGTGTGTGTGTATGGTTTTAGCTCTATCACTTTGATATCTTTGCTAGACTTGTGTTTTTCTTGTCAACTGATTGGCCAAGAGTAGGATTCTATAGCATGATTCATACCAGACGTATTTAAATGAACCAATATTATTCTTAATATCTATTGAAGGACATGATGGAATCTAATTTGAAAACTTTACTCAATCTTCTTTGTTCACTGCAAGAGTTATGGATATTTGTTTTATTTGTCTCTATTTTTATTTCTTCCAGCAGCAGCTGTTTTTAATGAATCTCTGTGTGGTCGTTTACATGGGGCAGGGGCGAGAAGCTGAACAATTTCACCTTCTTTGTCTTCTGCTGACACTTTTTCTCCCTTGGTAAGGATGATAATATGTGTTTTTACTTGGTTTGTTAAATTGTAATTCAAGTATGCATATGCATGTGCTTTCTTACTTTCAGCTTGCTACAGAGTATAAAAGAAAATACGATGTTTAGACTCTAGATAATATCTCATTACTTTTGGTCTATGTGCAGATTTGAATGAATGAATGAATGAAAAGGAAGGAATGAATTGCTAAACGTGGTGATTGTAGTCTTAGCATCATGCAGTTTTCAAGTTAAGAATTCAGATGAAGCGGAAAACTAAATTATGTATCAGGAAAAGGCCTCTATGTATGAGCAATATTAAAAGGATATGAAATTTGTAGAAGTATAATTGTTTACTTATTATGACTTGATTGGAATTCAGCTAGAATAAGAGAAACCTAAATGGACAGGAGGAAATCTATAACATGATGATCAGAGAAACCATGCCCCTGAATCCTCTCAATGACGTGTCATATTATATTGCACAAGAGTCTCCCAACTCAAATAGTGTTTTACAAATGCATCCTTTTCTAATTATTCCTTAAAATATTTATTTCTTCTTTCCACAGTTTCTCACAAGTCGGGTTCCGTTACCATAGCATTTCACTCTGACTAAAATGAATAGTATAAAGCAACAATTGGAGCCCGTGTTCCTTTCGGCGCAGGAAAGTTAAAAGGAAAAGAACATTATTATTATTTGACTAAATTAGAACATTTGAACCACTTGAGTTTCTGTCCAATAATGGCGGCTGCTTCTTCTTCTTTCCATGTCTCTGGAACCAAATATGATGCCAGACAGTTGGCAGAGAAGCAGATTGATGTCTAAGTAGATGAGCAACTACGCCCCGGTGATGAGATATCATCCGCGCTTCTTCAAGCAATTCAGGATTCCTTTATTTCACTGATCATCTTCTCAAGAAACTATGCTTCTTCAAGGTGGTGCTTGGATGAGCTTGTGCATGTGATACCTGTCTTCTATAACGTTGATCCTTCTCATGTACGGCATCAGAAGAGGACTTTTGAAGGTGCAGAGTTGGAGATCTGCTTTAAAGAAAGCTGCCAATTTCTCTGGATTCCATTATCCATCAGAAAAATATCAGTACGATCAAAATGCATGCTTTGCCTATTATCTTGTTTATTTATTTCTTACTATATTCTTCGCTTTTATGATTGGTTTCTGGTGTCAGTATAGAAACTTTTGCATTAGTCAGTGAGCAATAAACTAAGTGAAATATACATAATCCTATTGTTTTAAGGTTTATGCTCAATAATGTTCCACTTACCAATGGTTTCTCACTTAACCCCACCCAACAAGTATAATATGCAGTATAGAAATATACGGAGGAGCATTTATATTTATAACTCTTTAAAGAGTGCTAAACTGCAGCAAGAACCATGCATAGCTTTTGATTTATTTTTTCAGACAATGCAACAATAGTTTCAACACTAGATTTTAGAAGTTAATTCAGTTTTTAATCCATAAATCACAATTTTTGTTTTTTATCTCTCATAAATGTTTGTTAAGAAATCGTCCCTCATAAATTTTTTGTTTTGGTTTTAATTTCTATTGTTCATTTCAACTGATAATCATATGTCCCATACATAACATAGGGTAAATTTAATTTTTAATCTCTCATAAATCATGAATTTTATTTTTTATCCCTTATAAATTTGTTGTTAGGATGTCATCTCTAGAAAAAAATTTATTAAGTTTTAGTTTCTAGCATTCATTTGAACCGTTAAATTTGTTTCGTAGGATCCGATGAAGAAAACTATCCCTTGACTATAAAAGTGCAGGGCGACATATGGATCCATTAGCATCCTCTAGACTGTAGTTTGTGTACACTGTTTTCGCGCTGTGTATAACATATGTAGCTATACGTTGACTATAAGTTAGTTGTATTTCAGTTGTAATGTTACTTTAAAATCAATGGGTTAAATGCGTTCAGAGTGTTAGTATTCCTTTACTTTGCAATGTTATTTCTTATTCTTGATCTCTTTTCCTCGGGCGTTGTGATACACACTCTCATTCTTTCTATATGATAGGAATGAAGCGGAATTCATTGGGGAAATTGTCAAAGATATTTTGAAGAAACTGTCTGAGATTAATTTGCCAAGTGAATCCAAAGGCCTTGTTGGAATTGATGAAAACATTGAATACGTTGAATCATTATTGAAAATTGAGTCAAACGAAGTTCGAATACTGGAAATTTGGGGTATGGGGGAAATAGGTAAGACAACAATTGCTGAGGTTGTCTTTAAGAAATATTCATCGATCGAAATATGATGGTTGTTGCTTCTTGGAAAATGTAAGTGAAAAATCACAAAAGCATGGATTGCCTTATTTATTAAGAAACTTGTCTATGAACTACTGCGGGAAGAACATCTCCTTTCGAAAGGACCAGCCAAAGCAGGATTAAGTAATGTTGCCAGAAGGTTGAGTAGAATAAAGGTTTGATGATGTTGATACAACAATTAGAGCATTTGATTGGAGGAAAAAATTGCTTGGGACCAAGTAGTATGGTCACTGTAACAACCAGGGACAAGAAAATCCTAAACAATGTGCATGGAATACACGAGGTCCAAGAGTTGAACTCTAAAAATTCCCTTCAACTTTTCTGCCCTTCAACAAAATCGACCCAGAAATCGGTTATGAAAACCCATCAGTGATGGTTGTTAGTTATGCGAATGGCAACCCATTAGCCTTAAAGGTTCTAGGTTCTTTTTTAAATTCCACAAATGTACGAGTTTGGGAAAGTGCATTGATGAAACTCAAGATTTTTCCTGATAAGGACATTTTTAATGTCTTAAAATTGAGTTATGATGGATTAGATGATTCAGAGAGGAACATATTCCTTGACATTGCATTCTTTCTTAAAGGAGAAAAGAAGGATAATGTCATAAGGTTCCTGGATTCTTGTAATTTCTTTGGAGATGTTGGAATAGACAACCTTGTACACAAATGTCTTGTAACTATTTCATATGACAATAGAATACAAATGCATGACTTGATAGGGCAAATGGGTTGGGAAATAGATCGTCAGGAATCTATTAATTACCCGGAAAGGGGTAGAAGATTGAGGAACCCCGAGGATGTCTACAAAGTATTGAAAAATAGTGGGGTAAGAGAATGATGTTCTTATTTCCTTAAGCTTCTTTTAATGCAAAATATGCAGCTGATATGATATCATTTCTAAACTATTGATTTTGTTTACAGAGGACTGACTTAGTTGAAGGCATTACATTAGACATATCTCAAACTAGAGATCTACGTACACTTGCATGCTGGCTGGCACCTTCAAAAACATGTCTAAACTAAGAGCTCTTAAATTTTATATTCCCCGGGATCAAAGATCGTTGAATGTATACATTCCTACAACTCTTGAGTCATTTTCTGAAGAACTAAGATACTTGGAGTGGCACAAATACCCTATAAAGTCTCTGCCTTCAAATAGTCAAATTTCTGAACTTTGGGATGGAGTGCGTGCAGGTATAAGTATATGAAAACATCTTTCAGCCTTCTATTTTAATTAAAAGTTGTGGATTTCTTGCTTATGAAACCTCTTCTTAATTGATGCAGAATATTGTGAATTTAAGGGAAATAGACCTTTTTGGGCGCAATCAGTTGGAGGTCCAGTTTGTGTCGTGTTCATCCATCCATCCATCCGAAATGCATTGCCAAGGACAAGATGCCTTTTTGAGGCCTGCCGAGGTTTGTTACCCAGGAATCCAAGTTCCAAAGTGGTTCAGACATCAGACAAGTCAGGCTTCAGTGACTCTTGGAACTTGGACTACCTAACAAGTTGTTGGGTTTCTTTTTCTGTTGCGTTCTTTCTCCTAGCGGTGCTGAACGCATGTGAAAGAATGATGAAAGAATTAGAAGAACCAGTAGTCCCTCAAAGGAGCACATTTGATCTTACTTCCCCTCCCAATTGCAACAACTTGGAAGCAGAATGAAACCAAAAGGGGTTCAGTTCAAAGAAACAATCCTCCTTTGTTTGTGAGCATGCATAATAATCACATGTACTTACTTTTCTTCCTTTGGGGCTTTGGTAGCACGAAAAAGAGATTAACTATTTGTCCTAACTAAGATAATCAAACATTGTATTTTCACTTTCCTGTAACACACGGTCACACGTACATATGTGCTTTTGTTGTTGCTATCAAAAACAAAAATTCAATTTCCAATTATGTTTTCAGCATGCCCTCGTCATTTGTTTATCTATCTCTGAGAATTTAAATGCATTGATTGAATGCCGCGGGAAAAGGTCCTCCATATTTTTGGTATTTTATCACGTTGTTAGCTGGTTAAATTGTTCTTTTCTGTTACTAAAACACACAATACATTGATAATGATCAAGAGCTAGCTAGCATACAATACATACATAATCCATACTAATCAATTCCCTTCTCCACAAAGGGAAGAGAATGATTTTATAATTTATTTCATGAGCCCAAACTTTTAGACGGTTGGTTGTACGTTAATTGGTTAATTATCAAATAATGCACTATTGACAACTCTTTCTTGTTAGAGAAATTTTGGTTGGAATGGTTAAAGCCACAAGTCACATGGTAATATCATGGACTACTGGCTTGTGAAATTACTCGTCCATTTGTCTAATTTAGAATGAACTAAAACTTGGAGCTAGCCCCTCGCAACTTTTTGAATAAGATAGATTAGTTTTTCATAATTTTTAAACATCACTTTAGTCTTTTCAGTCTTACCCGTTTAAAATGTAAATAAATAAACTTCTCACAATTTTTAAATTAAACAAATTAGTCTCTTACAAAAATAAACGATATTTTATTCCTCACAATTTAAAAAAAAAATTAGGAAGAGAATCGACCCAAAGAAAATGATAAAAGAATATAACACAAAGAAGGAGGTGAATATTCTAATTGGTCCCTGAATCTTTTACCGGTGTCTACTCTAGTCCTTTAACACAAAAAAAAAAAAAAAAAAAAACTCAGTTAGTCTTTAAATGCTCATAATTGATCCTTAAACTTTTCAAAAGTTACAAGAGGATAAGGTTTGAAATTTCATAGATCAATTGGAAGGTTTTTTTCTTTTTTTTGTTGAGAGGCTAATGTAAGATACCGATCAAAAGTTCAAGAACTAACTAAGACATTCTTCTTGGTAAAGAAAACAAGAAAAAATAATAATGAATAACTAACAAAAAACAGAAGGAAACGTTGGAATCACACGAGGTAACAAGCGGAGAGGCCTAAAGCAATGTCCAAAGAAGTTGCATGAAGAAGGGGAATACAACCCAAGAGCAACAGTTTATCGTTTCTGCAGACCCCTTTCCTGTATGTTTCTATTCTCTGAAGAATATTAGCATAACCTGTGTTGTTTTTTCGTTTCTTTTTTTAGTTATGAGCTTAGGGTAGGTATCTAATATGTATGGGTTGTTATATGCAATAACCTGCATCCTTTTTGCTTTGTTTCACAAACTACTTGTGACAATCGCATGTGGCATGCAACTCTTTATGCGGCTCTAATTTTTGGCATCTAACAATATGCCATAAATCATAGGAACACCCTGATTGTATGCCGCACGAGGTTATTGCAGCTGCCTATAAAGCAAATCAGAAGCTCAAGGATTCTAGGTCAGTAGAGGCTGACCACCCCTAATTGGCCATTAACGTGTTCATAGCTAATCCAATGTTCACTGTTATGTATAAAATACAAATAACATTAATTTTAGAATTTTTTTCATCTGAATCTGAACTCTTATTTTTGGTCAACAAAATCAGCTGAACCATGAAAGTAATCAGATATTGTATAGAACTTTTTCATTTTCCCTGGAAAGGCACAAATAATACAATATGACAACCTTGCAAGATTTGTGGGCCATCAATGTGTATGAGTTCGACTAAACCTTCTAATCTGACCCAAGCCCAACTAATTGACACACACAAGTCTAATCTGTTTTTTCCTATGAATATTGTATTTGTATAAGGGTGTATCTGAACTCTGAAAAATAAAAGGTGGTTAAGAAATGGCTCGTTTCTTAGAAAAAATGAAACAATTGTAGCTATAAAAGAGAGAGAGAGAGAGAGAGAGAGAGAGAGAGAGAGA
>QANU01095819.1:813516-883421 GCA_003254905.1 Nissolia schottii | reverse complement strand
CACTGCCCTACACCACCGTCAAAGAAACCACCGGCTCGTCTCCACCGCCACACACCACCACCACCATCTTCTCAACCACGCAAGACAATGGCAACGTGATTCACATCGGTATTGAGCTCGAACGAGCCACGCGTTTAGGAGAGAAAGTTTTTTTTCTCGATTGGTTTGGGCTTGAACGAGTCGGTGCGTAGCTTGTACGGGCGATAATCGTGAGTGCAGATGTGGTCGTTGGAGATCTGCGGCAACAAGAGGATGAAGATGCAAGCATTGATGTTCAAAGAGCTGGGAGCTAGGAGAAGAAGAGAGGGAAATTGAATGAGATGAGTGGAGAAAGGGATTGGTAAAAAGAAAATTCGTTTTGAGACGAGGGTTATAACTATATTTTTATATAAATATTAAATAATAAATAAAAAAGAAAATCTGTTGTATCAGGAAATCAAAGATGTATATTCAATGTGCACATTGGAAATGTTACCGGATGTATTTAGATGCAATTGAACTCTGAAACAAAATGGTGATTTTAAGACCTTTTTTTTTTTATAAATCTAACACGTTAGTTTTAGATACACATAAAATAAAAATGGGTCTTATAACTTTTTGTGTGTGCTTCACCAAATATTTTTAAATCTCACTATGTGACACATATTTTTATTATGTGTGTCTAAGAATGATGGATTAAAGTTATGCTCCCCAAAAAATTTCTCTTGTGATTTCTATATCAATATTCATCATGTTATTGTATCATGTGATTGTATGACTCGTTTGATTTTAAGATTAAATTAATGTATAACACAATCATGTGTAATATGTAATACGATTAATTTGTGTAAAGACACAATGACTAATGCTTGGTTGATTTAGATCGTTTGAGACAGAGTATTTTAGATTGAAAAACCTATTTTTTATTGAAAAACCTATTTTTTTTTTGTCCGCCTAATTTTAAGACTTTGCCTTCACTGATCTGGGTCGATTCAGGTCACACACCTCGCTGTAGTGGGTGAGTCTCCTAGCAAAAATAATTGCGTACATAAGGTCTCATGTTAGAGATCTACTTAAGCGATATCGAGCTGCTTATCACTCAGATCAACCTCGTTGGAAAATTGAAAAAACTATGGTTAGGGAGTTTTATTTTGATAGTAAGTAGACTCAACTCATTACTCAAATCAAATCGATTGTACCCAATGAATTCTACATACCAGTGATTTATATAAAAAAATATATTGAAAAAGATGTGAAAGCATCACATAAATGCTTTCTTTCTTTCTTTCTTTCTTTTTTACTTCTACAAAACGACGTTCTAATCAAGCATTAGATTTAATCAGATATTTCAAGTATAAAAAAAAGATTTAATCAAGTATTTCCTTACCTAACAAAAAAAAATCAAGTATTAATGTCGTTTAACTTTAATAATAATCATCTCAAAAGTCACCTATACAATGTACAATGAGATATGATAAGTTAACAATGTAAAATATTTTTATAAAAGTGTATTAAAATTAATCTCATATTTATTTCAGACTTTTATATCACTTAGTCTTTTGTAA
Source organism: Nissolia schottii (assembly GCA_003254905.1). Taxonomy (NCBI): domain Eukaryota; kingdom Viridiplantae; phylum Streptophyta; class Magnoliopsida; order Fabales; family Fabaceae; genus Nissolia; species Nissolia schottii. Next base: position 881,877 of record QANU01095819.1, on the reverse strand, counting down.
ATGAATGTGCATCTTCAAAATTTAAATTCCTACAATCCATTTTAACAATGCATTTTTTCATGGGACATTTATTTCGGTGCACTCGGGAAGTTTACTGTCTGCAATAATGATTAATCTTTTCGTAGTTATTAAGCTCACATAAAATGGTAAATTGTAGGTCAAAAAATATTTTTTCATTCTCACAAGTAAGAATTGAATCCACACTAACATAATTTAGAGACAATATGAAATACTATTATAACATAATGCATCAATAAATAATCCACTTTTATATATCACATTTCTTCAATTATGCACTTATTTATTATAATTTTTTTATTATTGTATTAATTGAATTGTAATTTCTCATAAAAATAATTTAGTGTAAACACTTAATATATATATTTTTTAAAGTATATACAAGTTATTTTTTTTTAATTTATATACATTTATCAGTATGGACGATGAGAATATATGCGTACTATCGATTTTAATTTACCTTTTCATAATGAAAGGTCAAACTTGGTTGGAATGGTTTAAAGCCAAATCACATGCCATGGCAATGTCATTGAGTACTATGGTATTAAAACTCTGGTCCCTATGACCAAATTTATTTTCTGATAAATTAGTTGTTGATGATTTCACCAACCGCACATATGATGAGATTGAAATTATAAATGCATGTTGATTCAATTTGAAAATATTTATGATGACAAATATTGTATGAACTAATTTAATATGTGTATTGAGTGTCTCAATAAAAAAAATGCTAGGCTCAAGTCCAGCCCAATAATCACATATTGGAGACAAACACATATCTAAAAACAAAAGGAAAGGAGCTCAAAATCTAGCAAGTTGAGAAGCAAAATACAAAAAAAACTATAAACCAAGTAGAAGAGATTTATCAAGCCAAAATCTTATGGCCCCAAGTTACGCAGTTGTGCTACGAAGTTCAAAGCAAAGAAAGGAAAGAAAGCAAGAAAAATAAAAGTGCAAGATACATGTCAACACAAATCATGCAACAAACTTTTCGAAATAGCAAAAGGAAAGAAGAGAAAGGACAAGTGAAAAGAAGTTGAAACCATAACGCTTGCAACGTTTCAAAAGGAAAGAAATCTGGTACAAGAAAAATGCAAAAGGACAACACAAAAAAAAATTTAAAAGGAAAGCTTTTGAAGCAAAAGGATAAGCATGAATAAATGGGATTTGGACACATCACCAAAGGCTGCAATGACTAGATTTTGTAGGCCATCATCGGGTTACAAAATTCAGAGTATAAAAGGAGGATGAGGTGACCATTCAATGGTTAGAAAAAAGAGAGAGTCAAAAGCCTACTATCAAGCCTAGTAACATCCTTTCTTCTTTTTCTTCTCTCAATACTGATCTAATATGAATCTGTTTTTCTGCTTATATACTTGTGGTTTCATTGTTTATTTTTTTGAGCAAAAACCTTATTTTGTTCATTAAGAGTTAAAAGGCTGAGAGTAAAGAGTATTATTTGAGAAAAGTCATATTTATCCTTTATTTGTTGTTGAGTGTTTATTTATTTTAGAAAATCTGGTAAGGAACATTTGAGAGAAATTTTGAGTTTGAAATTAGTGTTTATATTTGAGAAATTAGTGAAAGAAAACTTTGAGGTGATTGAAGAATTAGACATAGATTTTTAACATTTGGAAATCGAACCAGTATAAATCTTATGTGTTAAATCTTCTTCTTCCTTTTCACTTATTCTTATTTCTGAATCTTGAAAAAAACCTTGTTTTGTTGGAAGAGTGTTATTTCATATTTTCTAAAAACTTGTCTCCCTGAACTTAAAGGAGATTATCTCTTAAAGTTTTAAGAGGTTACTTTTCTAATCAAAACGAAATAGGTTTCTAAAAAAAAATTATTTAAATTTAACCCTCTTCTCTAACTTATATAAAATCGCAGTGTTCTGTCATCTACCTACATACTGGCACGACTTATTCTTCATAGTTTGGAAATTTGCAAATCAAATTCAAATGTGACTGATTCGTGCAAGTAGCTAACACTGTTTAAGACTTTAGTGTTGGCCACGTCTTTGTGCAAATCGTTAAGCATATTTACCAGCAGGCACTTATAATTAAACATATAATTAATAGTTATAGTTTGTATCCTTATTAATTAATTCAAAGTCTATTGGTTCTATCTAATCCAACTATGAGATAAAGATTTTTTAATCTCAATTTTTTTTAATCTATAAGATTCAAACTTAAAACTTTATTTTAAAAAAATAAATATTGAATTACAGACAAATCTAACATCTTAGAGGAATTTTGATCTTATAGTGAAATATAATTTTATAACCAATTTAGTTAAATAAATTATTAATTTCGTAATGTCTTATAAGCAATTAAAAATTTAATAAGTTTGTGATAAATATTAGAGATTAACTTTCATATACATGTAAAAGAGTTTTACGTGCGTTATCATTTAATTATGTGTTATCACATAAATAAAAATGCTTGAGTCTAATTTTACTATTTTAAAAGTATATTATAATAAGATATGATTAAATAATAATGTAAAATACATAGAAATTAACTTTTAAATTAATAGTTCATGTAAATTGATCAAAACAAAGAAAAGGTGGTATCGCTTAATTATTTATTTTAAATTTAATTATTTTAAGGTATAATTCGTTCATTGACTCCTATATTGCCATATGTCTCCCTTTATAGTCATAACAATGATGTTGCAAATAGTATCATTTGTTTGTATTAAGTTGTGCCAAATGCCAACCAAATCCATTCTATGCGAACCTCATTAAAATATGGCTAATTTATTCTTCTGGCGACAGCAGTAAATGACACTAACGAAGTTAGCCATCGAAAGATATATATATATATATATATATATATATATATATTCCTTCAAATATCTTTTAATATTAATTAATTCGTCTTTATAGTATAAAATATATATCATCTTAATAATTAAATTGATGCTAAAATTTATATTAAAAGTTAAATTATTGTCATTTTTTTCTTCGATTGATACTAAATTAATATAGTAAATTAATGTCTAAAATCTTTAAATGAATAATTAACTTGATAATATATATATAGAGAGAGAGAAAGAGAAATGATTTGAATGTTTACTAAAATTATAATGTAAATAAGTGACCATTTGGTCTTTTATGTATGTCGTAACATATCAATGATTCATGCTCTACCATGTTGTGCTGTACATTTTGATGTGTGGTATTTTCTTATAAATTGTATGGCAGATTAAATTATCATCACGTCAAGCCCATTTTTAACCTACTAAAATAGTGAGCTGGATTATACTTTGTAACTTGTTTTTAAGTGGGTTGAAATAACCCCCTCACATAACTACTTGTCATTATGGTTCAAAAATACTCTGTGTGCACCCTAAACACATACACCGGTACATATACCACCAAATTATATGCAATTAATGACAGTTATACGGATACAGTAGACTTTCCCTCCCACGTGATTTTTCTCAACCATATCACAACGAAACGCACTCTAACGTGATTTTCTCCACGAAATCACAAATGAACATTTCAAACAATCTATTATGAGATACAGAATCCGTAATAACCACCACAAAACGATATCAATCAACCACCATAACCACCAGAACGTATAGTTAAGTATTTTTGTATAATATAATATCTGATTGGAGTACACAAACTTTATATGATTGTGTGCACAAACATTATCAGTGTTAGTGCGCAAACATTACACAGTTGTTTACAACACTGTGATTTTGCTCAAACATAAATAGGTTCACAAAATTTATACATTTTTAATCGACAAACTTTATAAATATTAATTCGCATACATGTGTACACACACTTTTATACATTCTCATGCATAAACTTTACGTATATGCATATTACTTAACGTATAGTTAAGTATTTTTGCAGAATATGATATCTGATTGGAATGCACTAACTTTATATGATTGTGTACACAAACATTATCAGTGTCAGTGCACAAACATTATGTAGTTGTTTACAACACTGTGATTTTGCTCAAACATAAATGGGTTCACACAATTTATACATTTTTAATGGACAACCTTTATAAATATTAGTTCACATACATGTGTACATACAGATTTATACATTCTCATGCATAAACGTTACGTATATGCATATTACTTAACATATAGGAATATGATATCTGATTGAAGTGCACAAACTTTATATGACTGTAAACATTATTAGTGTCAGTGCGCAAACATTACGTAATTATTTACAACACTGTGATTTTGCTAAAAATAAATAGGTTCACAAAATTTATACATGTTTAATGGATAAACTTTATAAATATTAGTTCACATGCACAAAACTTCACAAACATGCACAAAACTTTACAGATTTGCATAAAACTTAATTTGCAGTTAAGTATTTTGTAGAATCTGATATATGTGATTTGAGTGCACAATCTTTTATATGGGTGCGAGAGTGAAGAGAGCACAATGAGTTGCAGAAGAGAGACGAGAGTGAAGAGAACGACGAGAGATGACAGTGACGAGAGTGAAGAGAGTGAAGAGAGAAAACGGAAGATAGTGGAAGCGGGAGGGTTTTGAGTAACACGTGTTTTTGACGTGCGAGTGAGTGAGAGTGAGAGTAGAGTGTGTGGTTATTTTATGGGACCCACTGTATATAAATACGGGTGTATGTATGGTGTATTAAAATGCTGTGTACGTGTAGCAGAATTCATTACAGATTATGACAAATTAATTTAGAAATTAACCTATTTAACACATTTCTCCCAATTTTTTGCATTAAATGAAGTGAACTGGCGAGTTAATCACGTGTTAGTTCCATAAATTTTATTTATTTTTAACTCGGTTAGTTTGTTAACTTATTCTACTTAAAAAAATAATAATTAAACGAGTTAACCGACCCTTCCACCAACATAACATGAGAGGAGAGAATAAATAAAGGGAAAATATTATATTTGGTGTCTATACTTTTAATTGGTGTTTTATTTGGTATATAAATAAAGTGTTAATGTAATATTTAATATTTTTTGTCGTTTTCATCGTCAATCCCCCCATCCATGAGGCCATTAGACAGATAGACTAATGATGACAATGATGAAAAATATTGAAGACTAAATATGACACTAAGGTGGCGTTTGGTATGAGGTAATTTATCTAGATTACCGGCACTTTTAAATTACCTGGTAATTGATATTGACTTGTTTGGTGCGACGTGATGATAATTTGAATTACCCTTCAAAGTTCAAAGTGTAATGTGATAAGCTCCATCGGAAGTGTCTATCTCGATTACCGCCTTCAAGTAATCCTAAATAATAATAATAATAATAATAATAATAATAATTATTATTATAAAAATAATAATGAAAATAAAAATAGTAATAAAATAATAAAAATATAATAAAAATAAATATAATAATAATTATAAAAATTAATGAAAATAAAAATAGTAATAATAATAATAATAAAAGTAATAACAATAATAATAATAATATATTACCTCGTAATCTTTTTTATATACCAAATAAGGTAATGTGCATGGTTATCAAAATCGCGAGTTAACTCGTAAACTCGTACGAGTTTACGTTACTAGATAGTAAAATTGAGCTGACTCGCATATAAACTCGTTTCTGGGTAAACTCGGCTGAACTCGGGTAAACTCGTGTAAACTCGCGACGAGTTTACCACAGGTGAGGGTTTTTTTTTCTTTTTACAGCTGCGCATGCAATCATGCTTCGTCGTTAATCCATCGTATGTATTTCATCATTTTCTCAGCAATCTTTTTTACCAAGGTGCGTGACCTCTGCATCGCTATTTGTACTTTAGTGTTTTGGATTAGAGACATCATCATCACATACTCGCTTCTTGTGATGCTCAGTACTATTAGACTCGCTGGTATCTTTGGTATTTATGTTGTTGTGTGTGTCATTTCCTAGATATTTGTGTTCTTCAAGGTTTCAGAAATAAAGGGCATGTCCCTCCAACTCATCACTGAATTCTTTGCTATCGGCTCAAAGCAGACTACTTCTGTTAAGAATGAGTGACATTGTTCTTTATATACATTTGCTATGTTGGTTGCTCAATACACCGCCTCTCTCTTGTGTTGATAGATTTTACTTGTCATTAAGTTTATGTGGAGGAGGATATGTTTTGGTTTAAACATATGTATTATGTATTATCTATGAATTGAACTTAGAACTCATATATTTCATCTTTATTAGTGCTTTGTTATGGAGTTAAAAGTATTTATGAATTTCAAGTTTTATTAAATATATTTTTGTAGCATAATAATTTTTTAAAATATTTTTTTAATATTTTTTTAATAATAGGTAAACTCATACGAGTTTACGGAGGCTCCACGAGTTTACTTAAACTCGCGAGTTTGATAAACATGGTAATGTTAATTTCAATTACATGACTTGTGCATACCAAACACAACAATGTAACATTACCGACAATTAAACAAGTGGTAATCTGGATTACTCAAGTAATCCACATTACCTTCAAAATCGTAATGTGATTACTTCTGGGAGATGTCTAACTAGATTACCACCTGACACACACTAAACCATCGTTAATTTTAGTGCACGATCAAATAATAATTTATAAAAATAAATTAACCCCAAAAAAAGGTAGTAAATGGGGTTAACCTATGTCGTCTTTCAAGGAAGCAATTATAACCAATTAAAATTATAATTACAAAAAAATGGGGTTGGATTGATAATAAAGATAAAAAAAAAAAGCAAAACAAAAGTAATTCAACAAAGATAAAAGGCAATATCCTGCATACGGCGTTTCTAGATCAAAGATTAATTGTCATTGGTTCCTAATTAATTATTCATATATGTGGATGTTGCTTATTAGTTAAAATCTCTAACTAATACGCAATTCACTTAAAAGACTACGATCGTCAATCCCCTAAGCTTTTATTAATATAGGAATTAAAACTAAGATCTTAGCAGTTAAAACCCATATCAATTATGTGCTAATTGCACAACCTAATTAAATCTAATTAGTTCCCAAAAAGTTTCCCAATTTTAAATCAATATACCCTACAATCGTCAAGATCTATTAACCTAGAATTAACCCTAACCAATAACATGCAATCGCCATATTACTAATTAGGGGTGTAACAAATCATAAATAAACATTTAGCACAAGACCTCAAATTAATCCTAATCTAGAGTTACCGCATGCAAGATATTAAGAAACTATTCCTCAATGGGTAGAGGATAGAGGATAAAGGCTCATAATAAATAAAGAGAAGAAGGTAGTAGAAAATAGCGGAGAATGAAAATAACAAAACCTGAATAAAATAACAAAAGAACTTTATAAATAATTGGGAGCTTGCGTTGTGAACGTGAGCGCTCCAACAATCCTTGAAGAACTTAATCACTAAGCACTACTATCATAAACCTAAAGTGCATAAAATAAAAGGAAAAAATGTAGAAAATAAAAGTGGAGGCTTAGTATACAGTTGAGAGAGGATGTCTTATTTATAGAGGATTGACACAAAGTGTGTGTAAATTTCGCACTTTCAGCACAACAGTTAGTAAAATTGCGATAACTTTGGCTACAGATGTTTGATTGAAGTGATTCAAATTTCTAATTAAAGCTAAGAGATAGATCTACAACTTTGTAGTTGACATAAAATCAAGATTCAATCTCCATCATGGTGAAATATCCGTGGCAAAGTCAGCATTAAAAAATTCTCAGCAAATCTTTCACAAAATCTTGCATTTTTTGGTCCAAATCATCTCTTCTTCAAAATTTATATTTTATCAAATCTCCTTCAAATCTTCAATGATCCTCTTGGCAATTTATTTTCTGCAATTAAAATAGAAAACTAAAAAATAACAAAAGAAATCTACACATTAATTTCTACGATAAAATAGTGCTTAAAATTGCATTTTTCTCAATTTCTCACAAAAGAGGATAATGTGAAAAACATATTAATTAAGCATTAAAACCACACATTTTTAATATGCAATGTTCAATTATAAAATAATAAAATAGGGTACAAACTCCACCTATCACCACCCCCTAGATAATGCTAATAATAATAATAATAAAATAAAAATAGTAATGTAAAAAAATAGTAATAATAATAAAAATATAAATAATAATAATAAAATATAAATAATAATAGTAATAACAAAAATAACGAACAAAAACAACAAAAATAATAATGATAAGCAATATATATCATCTCGTAATCTTTTTTATATCCTAAACAAGGTAATGTAAATTCCTACTTTCATGACTTGTGCATATTAAACACAACAATGTAACATTACTAACAACTTAAGTATTATATCCAAATAGATGGACTAACAAGAGCAAGAACGACATCTTTTTAGTGGGGGGGAGATTCATTGATGATTAGAACATAGAAATAATGATTAGTAGAAAAAAAGGTAATTAAAGGGAGACTTAATAACTAGCTCATTCTCTATCATTGAACTCATTGAAGGATGGTTAATGATGACAATAACAAAAATGTTAAAAACTACTTTAACACTTTATTTATAGTAAATACCAAATGGTGTAATGGATAAAATTTTAGAGATCAAATTAGATATTTACCATAAATAATTCTTTTTTGTTATTTTTTAAAATGGGCCGGCCAGAATTTTTAAGCTCATCCGTTGTAGTGTGTGATTAACCCTATTTCCAACGAAATACATTTTTTATGCATTACTTAAATGCAACGTCATGAGAAAGACTAATCAAATTAAATTGTTGGAATTCAATAAACATATGCTAAGTAATGGTACTCGTTAATAACAAAACAACAGCAGCACAGAACATGTTGCCCTTGTCCCGTACTACATTGTACCAAGAAAATATAGAAACCAAGGCACATGTTTGGTTGAGGTTATGTTACTATTGCTCAAAAATAAGAGGGTTATTGATTCAGATTAGTTTTGGCTATCAATTTAGTTTAAGAATAAGCTAAATAGTTTAATCTCTACTATTTTTCTTTAAAAACATTATTATTTTTGGTAAATATATGTAGGGGGTGCCGCTGTGGCACATGTTATGACCGATAGGATAGGACCACCTGAATTTGTAAGAAGCGAAGCGCTTTTGGTACACGTGGCAGATAGTGGGGCCACTTAGATAAATCCAAAGCTCTGAAACTTTGGTTCCCTGACAAATGGGGTCCACTGAGTATGTTCAATGTCAAAAACTCACAATAACCTATGAACAAGCAGAGATTTGTTTTTGGGTACAGGAATATAGGATCAAGAAGAGAGATTATGTCAAAGCCATATAATTAAACTAAATAAATTTTATTAACAATTGTTTTTTGGATTAACTCATTCTATGCTGAGATTAGTTGAAAATCTTTTTCAATAGTTGATCTTAAGTCCTAGTAAAAGAGAAAGTTGTGTTAAGTTGCTAACATAAAAATTTATCTAGTTTTTACGGTATTGTACTTTTTTCCCCTTCTAAGTACTGTTTGACAATGGAGTGTTTGTTTCAATTTATTAAGAAATTTCTTTTATTTGTAATATATTTAAATTAAATGCTTTCAAAAATTAATTTAAATTTCAAAAAAGTCTATTTTCAACTTTTAAGTATAAACAATGAAATAGTTTCTCCAAAAACATATTTTTCAACTTTTTTATAATTTTATGTGTATGTTTAGTTTTGATTTTGAAAATTCAATTTATGTTTGGTAGTGTTATCTAAAAGTAATTTTCAGAAAATTAATTTTATTTATATGATATTTTTAAATGTATATTTATAAAAAAGACATAAATTTTGTATTCTAGCTGAAATTCTCGTAAACCAACATATATGTAGTTAAAGGACAATGTTGGTATAACACCAAAAGTTAATTATAGATAGAATTGATTAAAGCTAAAAGCTTGGGTGAGTTGCTTCTCACTAAAATTGATTCCGCATCAAAATGGATTTTGTTAAAAAAAAAAAGCCAAACAACATTTTTTTTCTTCACAAAATCAATTTTACTCATGTTTAAATTTGATTTTACAGGTCTTCCTGTGTAACCAAAAAAAATTGAATTTAAAAATTTCACATAAAATCTAAGTACACTATAATAAAAATAAATTTTTTAAGAAAAAATTCACCGTTATCATAAGAATACTTATTAAAAAATTTAAAATATAAATATTTTATTGAAAATGTAAACTTTAAAATTTTTTTATTTTAAGTTTACACAACTGTTAGAAAAAAAACCATCTTTTATAATAAAAATCAATCTTTTTAGTAATGAATAACCACTTATTTTTAAGTCAAATACACACGCCCACCCTTTGTGGTGTGTGCATATATATTGTACCCAAGAAATAGGACTACTATTTGTTGAAGAATGTAATTATGCCAAATGGCATTACTGAAGAATTCGTATCACTGTTTGGGAAGATCAAACTCGAATCCAGCTCTAGATCTAGAATAAAGAAACCGTGTGCTTTTTTTTCTTTTCTTTTCATTTTTCACAATTGTGGAAAATAAAAAGAGAGAAAGGAAGAAATCTGGGAAAAATATAAATACAGCGAAAGGAAGAGGGCCCCGGGAATTGCTGGAAACTTGAGAGAGAGAAGAGAGAGAGAGAGAGAGAGAGAGGGGGAAAGAGACGCAAACAAACGCAACACACACTCTCTCTCTCACATCAAGACAAACTACTCCTTCTCCCCCTTTCTCTTTCTATCTCCCTCTTTCTTTCTCTCTCCATTAACTTGTCTTTTTGTTTCTTAATCCGCAACGCATGTTAATCATTTTCATTATCAGCTCCGTCTTCGTCGTTTTATGTAAAGCTCTTTTCGCCGTCTTCATCGTGGACGACGACGACGGCATTATTCGCATTCGGTGACGGTGAGCTTAATTTCCTCTCTACGCTGCATCTTTGAAATTTTCGCCTCTTTTTTCATAACTGAATCTAGCTCCGTTTTCTTTATTTTAATATTTAAAAAAAAAAAAATTGTAACAAGTACGTTGATTGGTGGTTTCTTTAAACCGTTTTGGATAATTGTGTGTGATGGACGCAATTGAGACATTGCGTTAGCTCCTCAATTTGATTGCTAAACCAATTCTCCCACCTCGCGAAACGGACCTCTGTGTGAGCGTCTTACGATCTCTCTCTTTGCCTTTTTTGAGATTCTGAGATTGTGTTTTTTTGAATTGAGACTTTCCTATACATGGATTTGAATTGATTTTCATGTTTATTCGTTTCCGCGCACGGATTTGCGTTTCGTGTGTTATTTTTGAAATTGAAAGTGTTATTCAGATTGGGCAGTGCGTGTCAAATTGAATTGATCATCGTGTTTCTTAATGTGATGTACTTTAATGGCTAACATTTTGTGTGTATAAATTTCTGTCAGGTTGTTAGAGGAGCAAACTGGGGATAAGAGTGGGGAACGTTTGATTGTTCCCTAGAGTTGAAGATTTTTTTAGGTTTTTTCTTCTCCTTGGTGGGGTATGAGTCAACATTGAAAACTGCCTTGAGCTGAAATCAGGGTAGGAATGACAAAGGGGAGGATCAGGGCAAAGCTCCACAGGAGCCACCTTTACACATTTGGTTGCCTCCGCCCTCCTACTGCTGATGAGGCGCCTCATCATCTCCATGGTCCCGGGTATTCACGAACCGTGTATTGCAACCAGCCCCAACTCCATGAAAAGAGATCCCTATTTTACTGCAAGAATAACATATCAACCACCAAGTACAACGTCATCACGTTTTTGCCCAAGGCGCTCTTTGAGCAATTTCGGAGGGTGGCTAACATATACTTCCTTTTGGCTGCTTGCCTATCAGCCTCCCCAATTTCGCCTTTCAGCCCACTGAGCATGATTGCTCCTCTAGCATTTGTCGTAGGTCTTAGTATGGCGAAGGAAGCATTGGAGGATTCCCGCAGGTTCCTTCAGGATGTCAAGGTTAATAACCGGAAGGTTGGTATCCATAAAGGCAATGGTGATTTCGGCCCCAGGTCATGGCAGAGGATTATGGTTGGGGATGTGGTCAAAGTAGAAAAGGACCAATTTTTTCCAGCTGACTTACTTCTCTTGTCATCAAGTTATGGGGATGGTATATGTTATGTGGAGACGATGAATTTAGATGGCGAGACCAACTTGAAGGTGAAAAGATCTTTGGAAGCTACCCTGACTCTAGAGAATGATGAAGCTTTTAGGGAATTCTCAGGAACAATACATTGTGAAGACCCAAATCCCAATCTCTACAGCTTTGTTGGCAACTTCGAGTATGAACAGCAGGTTTATCCTCTTGATCCTAGTCAAATTCTCCTCCGAGATTCAAAGCTTAGGAATACTGATTATATCTATGGTGTGGTCATTTTCTCGGGTCATGACAGCAAAGTCATGCAGAATTCTACAAAATCCCCTTCGAAAAGGAGCACAATAGAGAAAAAGATGGATCATATAATATACACTCTTTTCACTGTCCTCATATTGATATCCTTTATTAGTTCAATAGGATTTGTTGTAAAGACCAAGTACCAAGTCCCAAAGTGGTGGTATCTATGGCCTGACAATATTGAATACCAGTATGATCCTAGGAAGATTGGATTGGCTGGGATGAGCCATCTGATTACTGCACTCATTCTTTATGGATATTTGATACCCATCTCACTTTATGTTTCAATCGAGGTTGTGAAGGTATTACAGGCAACCTTCATTAACCAAGACATTCAAATGTATGATGATGAAACTGGGACTCCAGCTGATGCACGGACATCAAATTTAAATGAAGAATTGGGTCAGGTAGACACTATCCTCTCTGATAAGACTGGCACTTTAACCTGCAATCAGATGGACTTTTTGAAATGCTCCATTGCTGGTAATGCTTATGGTGTGCGTTCCAGTGAAGTTGAAGTTGCTGCTGCAAAGCAGATGGCTTCTGATCTGGAGGAGCAGGATACAGATTCAGATCTCTCTAATTTCCCCATGCCTAACTGTAGAGTTGAACTGGGAAATGTTAGAAGAGTTGATGAAATTGAATTGGAGACTGTTGTAACTTCCAAGGGCAATGAGGACAAAAGGCCTGCCATAAAGGGATTTGGTTTTGAAGACAGTCGCCTTATGAATGGTAACTGGTTGAAAGATCCCAAAGCTGATGTCCTGCAATTATTTTTCCGGATATTAGCAGTTTGCCATACTGCCATTCCTGAGCTGAATGAGGAGACTGGCATTTGTACATATGAAGCCGAGTCACCTGATGAAGGGGCTTTTCTTGTAGCAGCAAGAGAATTTGGTTTTGAGTTCTGTAAAAGAACTCAATCAAGTGTTGTGGTGCGTGAAAGGTTTTCTGCTTCAGGAGAAGTGGTTGAAAGGTGAGGTGGACATTCATGAACTTTATTATGCTTATCCTTCCCCTTTTGGGAGTGGGAGGTGCGGGGTCTTAAATTTGATTTTTGCGTTTGAATCATTTCAATTGTTATGCGACTTATGTCACATTTGTTAGCCTTTTTTATTTACCAATTATTTGTTTTGGGTGAATGATACAGAGAGTATAAAATCTTGAATCTGATGGATTTTACTAGCAAAAGAAAGCGTATGTCAGTGGTTGTGCGTGATGAGGAGGGAAGCATTATTCTTTTCTGCAAAGGAGCTGACAGGTTAGCTTACATAATTCGGTTTGTCTATGGTACTGACAGCTGAATGTGTGATGTTAATGGCCAAGTAGTGCCTTCTATGAGTTTCTAAATTGGATTTGGAATAATTAAGCACAGCAACTCCCTGCTCCCAGAGAAGAAGCTTGCAGAAACACACAATTTTAGTGTGAGCGTTCCTCTTTATTAACATTCACCTTTTTTTTTTTTAAATGCTTGGTTGTGCAGTATCATATTTGATAGACTGTCAGAGAATGGAAAAATGTATTTGAGTGCTACCACTAGACATTTGAACGAATATGGAGAAGCTGGTTTGAGAACCCTTGCCTTGGCTTACAGAAAACTTGACGAGCAAGAGTACTCTAATTGGAATAATGAATTTCAGAAAGCTAAGACAGCTGTCGGACCTGACAGAGAGTTGTTGCTTGAGGAGGTATCAGATATTATGGAAAGAGAGTTAATTCTTGTTGGGGCTACTGCTGTAGAAGACAAACTGCAGAAAGGGGTATGCTGCATCTTTCTTTATAGTCAATATAAGTTTATGTTTTTCTCCACTTAAACCACTCTCAATTGTTTATTCTCCTCAGGTGCCTCAGTGCATTGATAAACTTGCTCAAGCTGGTCTCAAGATCTGGGTGTTGACAGGGGATAAGATGGAAACTGCAATCAATATTGGGTCTGTCTACTACAAATTATTTAACCACTGAACACTATTCCATTTCTTTTCTAAATAGTGAAGGTTGAACTTACTCAAAAGTGCCTCTGCAAACGCATTTGATAGATTTTTGTTCCTGCTGTGCAGCTTTGCTTGTAGTTTGCTTCGACAGTGCATGAAGCAAATCTGTATTACTATGAATTCAGATTCAGTAACCAATGATCGCCTAGAGGTACTTTTTTATTTTTTCATTAAATAGAGTGGAGAAGTTTACTTTATGGACAAGGGGTTTCATCTGATATTAGACCTAGTCGTTGTAACCACTCAGGTCATCAAGGGAAACATCTTGAATCAAATCACTAACGCCTCACAAATGATAAAAATGGAGAAGGATCCGCATGCTGCGTTTGCATTAATTATTGATGGGAAAACTCTAGCATATGCTTTAGAAGAAGATATCAAGCATCAGTTTTTGGGATTAGCTGTTGATTGTGCATCTGTCATTTGCTGTCGCGTGTCTCCTAAGCAAAAGGCATTGGTAGACATCTTTTCTTTTTTCATTTGTAACTTTGTGTGCTTTATTTCTAGTATTTTATACTGCATTTCAATAGTTTGTCACTATGATTGGTGTTACTTATTTGTGATTATTGTAGTAAAGATTGTACACAACTGCACAGATGCCTCCATGTTAGTTAGGAAAAACTAGATATGGATCCATGAGTTCATTTGTGCGCAGTTGTTATTGCAACACTTCTGTAGGTTGAAATTATCTAATCTAATCACCTATCACTATGGCAACTGTAAGAGCATAAAGCTGTGTACTGTTTTGTAGTATCTTAATCCTATAATCCTTTGGCGTTAGGTAACAAGGTTAGTGAAAGAAGGAACTGGAAAGACCACCCTAGCAATAGGTGACGGTGCAAATGATGTTGGCATGATTCAAGAAGCAGATATTGGTGTTGGAATCAGCGGGGTTGAAGGTATGCAGGTCAGTGACTGGTTCTTTTTAGCATATCTATGTCACACAACTTGCACTGTATATGATGGCTTTTTTAACAGATACTTTTGTCAGGTGCAATGCCATAGCTTTATATTCAGAAACGAAGCTAATCTTAGTTTAATATAGAATTACTATTTACTAGGATTAGACTTGTTTGGTGTTGGTTTTTTTTTTTTTTGGGGGGGGGGGGGTGCCTGCCAAGGAGGTTTGGACTCTGGAGCAGAGACTACTTGTCAAGCCTTTCTGGTGACTTTGTCATCAGTGCTGACCAATGTGGTAGAGAACTGGATTTCTCTTTGCATTGTTAACAATTATTTTCACACCACTTTCTTCTATAAAATGAAGGAAAATCTGAAAAGATGAAGCTTCTATAATCCGAATGTAACTTTATCTGCCGCACTTTCATTTTCTTAATTTCTCTTATTAGTCATCAGTGCTGACCAATGTGGTAGAGAACTGGATTTCTCTTTGCATTGTTAACAATTATTTTCACACCACTTTCTTCTATAAAATGAAGGAAAATCTGAAAAGATGAAGCTTCTATAATCCGAATGTAACTTTATCTGCCGCACTTTCATTTTCTTAATTTCTCTTATTAGTCATCAGTGCTGACCAATGTGGTAGAGAACTGGATTTCTCTTTGCATTGTTAACAATTATTTTCACACCACTTTCTTCTATAAAATGAAGGAAAATCTGAAAAGATGAAGCTTCTATAATCCGAATGTAACTTTATCTGCCGCACTTTCATTTTCTTAATTTCTCTTATTAGTCATCAGTGCTGACCAATGTGGTAGAGAACTGGATTTCTCTTTGCATTGTTAACAATTATTTTCACACCACTTTCTTCTATAAAATGAAGGAAAATCTGAAAAGATGAAGCTTCTATAATCCGAATGTAACTTTATCTGCCGCACTTTTATTTTCTTAATTTCTCTTATTAGTCATGGCCTGATGAGGAACATCCAGCCTAAAATTACTTATTTTTTAATGAGATTGAAATGCTATAATTTTCAATACCTCAATGTCATAATTGTCTTCCAACCTATCTGCTGTTCATTCCATGTACACTAGAGTGCTAGACTCATGCTAGTTAATGTAGTCATTTTTGACAGTGGTTTTATATGTTTAATAGAATTCCCACCACTAGGTTGTTCAGTATGACTTGTAGTTTTTTCTTCGAATATGGGGACTTATGATCCTATGTCGAAATTGTCAGCTGATCTATACTTTAATATAGCAAATGTGTATACTTCTTTTCATGCCAAATAGTGCAAATTGGCTAACTTGTCTAATTTTAGTTCAATAATTATGTCATCAATCTCATGTATAATAGTTTAGTTAAAATCTATATCTGGATAAGACTTGTTAATTGTCACTGTCATCCTTAAAAGTCAAGAAAACGCGTTTTCTGTCAGGAAGCATGTAACATTTCTGGAATTTGTTGAACTGAGCTTGGAAATTCTTTTCAGGCAGTGATGGCCAGTGACTTTGCTATTGCCCAATTTCGGTTTTTGGAGCGGCTTCTGGTAGTCCATGGACACTGGTGTTACAAGAGAATTGCGCAAATGGTAATTGATTAATATTCTTCTTGAATCTTGATCATTGTTGTCAGAAGTTCGATGTGTTCAATGTCTTGTGAGCTGTGCATGGGCAGTAAAGCATGTAGCATTTTTAACATTTCTATTAGACATTGTTCCCTATTTTCTCCTCTAATTTGATCTTTTATGCATGCCAGATATGCTATTTCTTCTACAAAAATATAGCGTTTGGCCTCACTATATTCTATTTTGAGGCCTTTGCCGGATTCTCTGGTCAGTCGGTTTATGATGACTGGTACATGATATTGTTCAATGTTGTTCTGACATCATTGCCTGTCATTTCACTTGGGGTTTTTGAACAAGATGTTCCTTCAGAGGTTTGCTTACAGGTTTGTTCTCTTGAAATGCCTTCATTATGCTTCATACTTTCATCCATGTTTTAGTAATCCTACCTTTGATGTGCTGTTGCTCTTTTCAGTTTCCTGCACTGTATCAGCAAGGACCCAAAAATTTGTTCTTTGACTGGTATAGAATATTGGGATGGATGGGCAATGGTCTCTATTCCTCCCTCATCATCTTCATCCTTGTTGTAATCATCTTCTATGACCAAGCATTCCGCGCGAATGGCCAAACTGCCGATATGGCTGCCGTCGGTAGCACAATGTTCACTTGTATAATCTGGGCTGTAAACTGCCAGGTTGCACTGACAATGAGCCATTTTACATGGATTCAGCACCTCTTTGTGTGGGGTAGCATAGCCACTTGGTACTTCTTTCTGTTGTTATATGGCATGCTTTCTCCGACATATTCCAAGACTTCCCACCAAATATTGGTTGAAGTTCTAGCTCCTGCTCCTATTTATTGGTCAACCACCCTTTTGGTGACCATTGCATGCAATCTTCCTTACCTGGCCCACTTATCCTTCCAAAGATGTTTTCATCCCATGGATCATCACATTATCCAAGAAATCAAGTACTACAAGAAGGACATTGAGGACCAACATATGTGGACGAGGGAGCGGTCGAAAGCAAGACAGGAAACGAAGATTGGATTCACTGCAAGAGTCGAAGCTAAGATCAGGCAACTGAAAGGGAGGCTGCAGAAGAAGCAATCTTCACTGGGGATTATGCCTCCTCCATCATGACCGTATACATATTAACAACAATAATAATAATTTAATTCTTTTAGGGTTTTGCGGGTTCTTTTTTGGGGGGTTTTCGCTCTTAGCCTCATTCAAATTCTTTGCATGCTTGTATTGTGTGCTTAAAAGGGATGAATTACAGTCCCATTCATCAAGGAAAAGCATCAGAGCCGTTGTATGTAACATCTTTAAGTAGAAGTATAGCTCAACAGATTGGTAAATTCGAAATGATCAAGGTGTAATTATCACGTCCCAGATGTTACAAACCGGTCCGAATCAGGGTCTTAGAGGTCGGTCCAATGCTCTTGAAAAGATTATTCATTCTTTACTCTTCATGCTTGTCTTACCCAATCTCGACTGCTGAACAGTGCTTTTAGAGTTTTATTTTGAGGAACTACACAGAAATAGAAATTATATTGATATTGATTAAAATTATTAATAAATTTAAAATTAAAAGATAACCATATTGTTAAATTGAGTGCAAGCTACTGAGAGAACTAATTTCCCACTGTGGATGAGAATCTATAGAGAATAACACTTGACGAAGCAAGACGAGGACAAGAACAAGGAGAGGTAACGTGGAAGTCAATAATGAATGAAATTTCTGTGCCACCTTGTAAGGAGTCATAACAAATCCTCACAAAACTAGAGTAAATCATTAATTAAATTTGTCCTCAACTTATAAAAATGCTATATTCATATTTAAAGTTATTAAAAATTGATCATGAAAACTAATGCCAAAATGATTATTTTAATTTATTTTGACAATTTTGAGAAAGAATTTAATACTTTTGAAGGACGAGATGTTACTAAATTTAAAAACGAATTTGATGGTTGGCGAGCATAGCTGCATTTATTTCCCACTCTAAAGTAAATACAAAAATTTCAACTTTCCATTCCAATAAAGTTTTCTATTCTGGTGCTCAGTGCTCACACTTCATTTTTTGTAATACATGGTACTCACTTTAGTAAATACTTGATAAAATAATTTCCAAAATTAAAAAAAGAGAGGGGAGAGAAAAGAAGCGAGAATAAGAAATAAAAATCGAAGTAATGTAGTGGGTGGTGACGAAAAAGAGAGATAGAAAATCCGTATCGTATTGGGGGATTGGAAGGAAAGAAAAGCGCGAAGGAGCGAGGAGAGAAAGAAGAGGAGATGAGAGGAGAAGCGTGAGGATGAACCCCTCCCTCCCTTCCCCCTCTCTCTCTACGCTTTCTCTCTCTCCCCCTATTAGCATCATCATCACCTTAGCTTCCTTTTAGAAAGAAAAAAAAAAAGAGAGAGAACATACCATTTCTGTTTTTTATTTTTCTTCCAATTTTCTCCTTCACCTTTTCCCCTCTTTTTCTCATTTCTGTCCTCTCTCTCCTCTTCCTTTTCCCCTCCAACAACGCACGCCTACTTCAATTCCCCAATTCTCCTCCTCCTCCTAGGGTTTAATTCCTAGGTTAGGGTTTTACTCTCGATCGAATGGAGCCTCGCGTTGCCAACAAGTTCCGTCTCGGCCGCAAGATTGGTAGCGGATCCTTCGGCGAGATCTATCTCGGTCTGCTGCCCTCTTTCCCCTCTCACCTTTTCATTTTCGCTTAATTTGCTTCTCTTTTTTTTTTTCTAATTTTTTTTCGATTGTTTTTGTTCAGGTACTAATGTTCAGACGAATGAAGAGGTTGCAATTAAGCTCGTGAGTACTCCTGCCCCACTCTGATTATGACTTTGTTGACCTCTGCTTTTGTATTTGCATCATTCAACAATCAGTTTGCATGATTGGCTGAAATTAGTTCTAACTCGTTTAGGTGTGATTTTGTGGTTGATCATCTTCTTTTGCTGGGAAAATGTATCTGATTTGTGTTTACTATGTACTATGTAGCGTCATCTTGTTCATTTCTGTTGAATGTGCATGAGTATAGTAGTGAAGGTGTGCTGCATTCCTAGAATGGGCGATAGAGGTTTTGTAGATGAATTAATGTTGTAGGAGGTACCAACATGTTCTCCTTAGGCTGTTTGGCCGTGTCTAATCCACCGGCTGTGTGTCTTGCTGTGTACCATGTAGTGTCATAGTTCAATTCTATTAAATGTACAAAAACGAAGTAATGAAGGTGTGCTTCATTAATAAAATCAGTGATAACCAAAAAAAAAAAAAAAAAAAAAAAAAACAGAACCAGTGATAGAGGTTGTACAACAATTTATGTACTGTGTAGAGTCATAATGTTCGATTCTATTGAATGTGAAAAATTGAAGTAATGGAGGCCTGCTTAATTAATGGAATGAGTGGTAGAGGTTGTAGAACAATTCATTTATGTAGCAATTAATGTAGTCATAGGTGCGTACATGTGTGCCTTGGGTTGTTTGGCCTTGTGTGATCCACCCATTATCTCGGTACCACTCAATTTCAAGTAGCAGTCATGTCTTCCTCATGCATCCACACGCATCCACTGAGGCTTTTACTGTTTCATTGTTTGCATTGATGATAGTTGACTTATTTAAGAACTGTGCTGCCTGTTGCAGATTGGGGATCTGTTTAATTAAATATTTTTCTGCTTTTCTCTTTGCCTTTTGATTCAGGAAAATGTCAAAACCAAGCATCCTCAATTGTTATATGAATCAAAGCTGTATAAAATACTGCAAGGAGGAAGTAATCTCCCATCTTACTGAACTTCTATCTTTCTAATGTCATTGCTTACCATTAATATTACACAGCTTAAATGCATTTGGTCGGTTACTTCTGTTTGGCAGCTGGGATCCCAAATGTGAGATGGTTTGGCGTTGAGGGAGAATACAATGTCCTTGTGATGGACTTACTGGGTCCTAGTCTCGAGGATTTATTCAATTTCTGTAGTCGGAAATTGTCCCTCAAAACTGTTCTTATGCTTGCTGATCAGATGGTATGATTTCCCATATTGCATTGATACTCTTTCTGGTTTGCATTAACTAGTTTTTTTAAAATGTGCAATGCTGAACTAATTGCAGATAAATCGGGTTGAATTTATTCATTGCAAATCATTTTTACATAGGGACATCAAGCCAGACAACTTCCTCATGGGTTTGGGGAGGCGGGCGAATCAAGTATTAGTTAAATGCTTGCCTTTTTAGTTACCTTTTATTTGTCGCTTTCTGTCTTCTCTTGGATGTATCCTTCTTACTTTGACCGCTTTTATAGGTGTATGCCATTGACTTTGGTCTTGCTAAGAAATACAGAGACAGCTCTACCCATCAGCACATTCCTTACAGGTACTTATGTCATCTTTAGTTTTTCCAAATTCATACACCATGGTTGCACCGTACAAACAAGTTTGAACTTTAAGGAAGTAGGACTGTAATCTATATCAGTACATGACTTGCTGAGGTCACTTCCAGTCTCTTTAAGTAGTTTATCTGTGACGATTGTATAAACTAGTCTTTGATTAATTTAGTTTATTATTTATATGAATTGCTTTACAGTAACTTTCAAATTTTTATAATAAGATAGCACAGTTATTATGGGTCTCTGTTATCTATTTACTTGTGTGGGGGGTCTTTGAATTTCACTTTGTTGTAATCCTTTTCAGAGAGAATAAGAATTTGACTGGAACTGCAAGATATGCTAGTATGAATACTCATCTCGGAATTGGTGAGCTCTCAATGTATCTCTTGATCAATTCCCTTGCGTTTGAACTTATTATTGGCAATTGATTCTGAACTTTGGGAATTATTAGAGCAAAGCCGTAGGGACGACTTAGAGTCACTTGGATATGTTCTTATGTATTTTTTGAGAGGAAGGTAATTATCCAGGCTCCTTGTTATTCCATCTTTATTTATCATGTAATATTAATTAATTTTTTCACTTGGTATTTCTACAGTCTTCCATGGCAGGGATTGAAAGCAGGTACCAAGAAGCAGAAGTATGAAAAAATCAGTGAAAAGAAAGTTTCTACCTCTATTGAGGTAAAACTTTGATAATGTAGTGTTTTGATGCATATTATGTAACTTCCTCCTCCTTTTGTCATAACTGAATGAGGCTGGCTTCTGTTTTAGTCTCTCTGTCGTGGCTATCCCTCAGAATTCGCTTCATACTTCCATTACTGTCGGTCACTGCGGTTTGATGATAAACCAGATTATGCTTATTTGAAAAGGCTTTTCCGTGACCTTTTCATTCGTGAAGGTTTAAGCTGTTTTGTTTTCCCATTTATATTTTATTTTGGTATGTAGTCTGAGATAACTTGATGGTCATGTTTTAACATGTCATCCCTGTGTTTTGGCTGCTGTTGTCTTCTTACTGCAGGTTTCCAGTTTGATTATGTATTTGATTGGACCATTTTGAAATATCAGCAATCTCAAATTGTGACTCCTCCTACGTTGGCTGTGGTAAGTGATAATGTTGTATCTGGTTGCATTAGATGTTTAATTGTTGACCCTAGGTTATCTTACTGAAAGTGACATTGCAGGGTTCTGCTGCTGCTGCTGCTGGACCAAGTTCTGGTGTGTCGCCAGCTGTCGGGAATGCTGATAGAAAGACAGGTTTACCAAGTTCTGGTGTGTCGCCAGCTGTTGGGAATGCTGATAGAAAGACAGGTTTAAGTTTTTTCCTTTTATTTATACAACCTGGATCTATTATTGGTAGTGTGTGGTTTCAATATTTCATACTTCACTCAACAAACTTGTCGTTTCCCCGTAGATACTATTTATTTTCCCTTTTATTGTCATGTATCTCAGCCTTTTCATGTTTTATGTTATGTTACTCTCGCGCTTTTTGGTTTCTAATGTGGCAACTTCTGTGTAGGTGGGGAAGAAGGTAGGCATACTGGTTGGTCTTCATCAGATCCGATTCGTAGAAGAAACTCTGGGCCTATAACATCTGATGGAACCTTATCTAGACAAAAGGCCCCTGTTACAAGTGATTCAATGGGATCTAAAGATGTCATGGTACGAGCATTTATTTATGGGTGGCTTATGCCTATGAGCTGAGCTTCTTGCAGGAAATTGACAATTTCATGTATTTATGCATTGAAATTCAGTTTTTTGCTTTCATTATTATTATACTTTTTAAAACATTTGTTTCAGAAAATGAATGTTTGTTATATGGATTAATTAGAAGGGGGGAAAATGAGTATTTTTTCTCATTTATCCAAAGAAAAAATGAAATTATAAAGCTATCTTTGACGTTTGTAGCTTTAGTTCTTTTGATATTTGAGATTGCCTACTGATTACAGTTACACATTGATTATCTCATTCTATCAACATTATTTTTCATGCTATTTATGAATTTGTATGTGTTATACAGTTGTCTGGTTCTAATTTCTTCCGGTCAAGTGGATCTACAAGGAGAGCTGCTGTCTCCAGCAGTCGTGATGCAGTTGTTGTCGGCAGCAACACTGAGCCCCCTCGCCCTCTGGCAATGGATGCAAGCCCAGGAGCACTTCGCAAAATCTCTGGTGCTCAGAGAAGTTCACCTATCATATCATCTGAGCAAAACCGAACATCCTCTGGCAGAAACACATCAAACATAAAGAATTTTGAGACGACTCTCAGAGGTATTGAGAGCCTGAATTTCAATGAGGAGAAGGTATAGTATTAGCAGCTGCCGCTCTTGGTCACCTATCTTAGTAAATTCTTGAAAGTTCTTTTTCATGAACTAGCGAGTGGAGTGTTGTCTGCATTTTGTTGAAGGAAAGCTGCAACAAGTTGGGAATTGTCACTACAAAGATACAACAAACCTGGCCGATAAAGAGGCATCTGTTAATACAGTTTGTGTTGTACTAACATTGGTTTTACTTAACCTTTCCTTTACTATCGTTTCCTCTTTTATATTTAGCCTTGTCTTGTGCTTTCCTTACCTTTTTCTGTGTGCATAAATTATAAATATTTAATAATGTATCTTTTTTACATCCAAGTTGGATACTTCATTTACAACCTGGTTGCAATCAATTTTGTGATGCTCGTTATCAAAAATATAAAAATAAAAAAAATAAAAGGAGGTATTATTTTTTTTAGATGGCTCGGACAATGAGTGAGAGGTCGGTGGAGAGAAGGAGGTGGAAGGAGAAGGACTAGCAAGAGAGGAGGAGGTGGGAAGTTTGATGATAGAGATTTGGCGGAGAAAAAAAGATGGATAAATGATGGAGGATATTTTTTGATTTTTTCTTTTATGTTGAAGTCTTTAAATAGATATTCTAAATTAGATTAAAAGTGCTTACTTTGAGTATCTTTTTAAGAATTAAATTCTCATTAAAATTAAATTCATTGTCATTATTATGTTCTAAACTATGGAATTGAATTTAATTCTTGAGTGAATTCAATTCTAAAGTTTCCAAATAGATTGTTAGGGAATTATTGAAAAACACTATATTTATCTAAATATTTATTCTTTTGTCATGTTATATGAAATATATAAAACCATGGAGTAATATATTTATAATTTAATTGATGAGAATTTTTAAATCATTCCTATAATTAAGAGTGTATGTATCGTGCAATGCATATGAATATTTACTAGTACCAAACTAAAAATTTATTTTTATGATCTTAAACTATATTTAATGTATTGTTCAAAAACCTTATAAACCATTGATTTTAATGTGTTGTTCATAAAATTCCTAGAGAACCATACATGTATTTCTCCTGATTCACTTGGGATTACATATTGTCATGAATAAACATTAGATGGTGTGATGTAATTATTATGTGTTTGTCACAAATGCATACAAATGCAGAATTTGATGTATTGTAGAATTATGCAAACTTTAAATGGGCATATATGCAAACATTAAATGGACGTATGTGCAAACATAGAGGAGGTGCATTTTGGCACATTCTCAATCTTTCAACAATTAATGCATTAATATTATAAACATTTTGACACAATTTTTTTCATATTGTCATGAATAAACATTAGATGGTGTGATATAAACATTATGTGTTTGTCACAAATGCATAAAAATCCATAATTTGATGTATTGTAGAATTGTGCAAACTTTAAATGAGCATAAATGCAAACACTAAATGGGCGTATGGGCAAACATTATCCACATGTCACATGTTTTGTCTTTGTTGAGGAAGAGGATGTGCATTTTGGCATATTCTCAACCTTTCAACAATTAATATATGCATAAATATTTTAACACAATTTTTTACATATTGACATGAATAAACATTATATGGTGTAATATAAGCACTATGTGTTTGCCACAAATGCATAAAAATGCAGAATTTGATGTATTGTAGAATTGTGCAAACTTTAAATGTGCATATGTGCAAACATTAAATGAGCTTATGTGCAAACATTATCCACAGGTCACAGGTTTTGTTTACATCACTGTGATTTTATTCAAATAAAAATAAATTTTGACTTTAAAATTAACATGCATAGGTCATGTATATCTTATTCTTTTCCTTCCTCCTGTCAATTATGCTTTGGTTTTTTTTTTAACTTCTTTCTTTCTTATTTAAAAGATGATAACAAGCAGCAACATCTTCAATCACTCATCTCTCTAACAAATCTCAGATCTTGTGCATAAGATTGCAGAGAACGACGAGATCGAAGAAAACGAAGAGGGTGAAGAAAGCGGAGAGCAATGAACAGTGAAATTTTTCGAGAAAGAGAATGAAGATAAGGAACGTGGGTTCACGCGCGTGTTGGTAAGAGTGGATGGAGCGGTTATTTTAGGGGGTTAGGTATTCTAATACGGGTGTGTGTATGGTGTATGAGATATGAATTACATGTAGCATAACTGTATATTTTTTAACAAGTGTCCTTAGAGTAGGAAACAAAAATTTATTAAGAAACTTAAAATGGTAAATAGCAATATAAATTTAATAATAGAGCGTGTAATATNATATATATATATATATATATATATATATATATATATATCACGTCGGTTTTGGGTCACGTAACTACTACAAAACCTACACTCATTCTTCGTTTTCTGCCCCTCTCTCTGTTTTTCGCCTCTCTTCAAAAACCCTACCTCTGTTCTTCTCTCTTCACTCTCTCTTGTTTTCAGCATTCAGCAGGTAATGCTCTTCTCTCTCTTTTTCTCTATTACTCAATGCTATCTCTCTTTATTTTTGGATGAATCCGCATTGTGAATTTTGGGGGAATCAGCGTCTCTGTGTGTTCTGAATCTGGTGTTGATCTAATCTTTTGACCAACGTTGAAGCCTTTCATTCTGATATTTGGTGTTCTGTTTTTCGTTTTCAGGTCGATTAGGAACGTAAAATATATCGCCAAAAATTTGTTCTTTTTAAGATTTGAATCATCACTTGTTTTTGTACCCCTACGATTTGGGACTTTATGAAGCCATTACTCTGCAATAATTAGAGCAGTGTTAGAAAAATTTATCATTGGTGTTTATGGAAACAAGTACCAATATGTTCATAGGCATTATATTTTCCTTTTCCTTGAAGGAAAAAAATTACCATTGCTGTTTCAGAATGATATTTGGAACTTCCTTTTTTGTTACCTGTGTTATAGTTTTGCTGAAGTTATATTTTTTGTTCTGCAGTGATGGCAGGTTCGGCTCCTGAAGGAACGCAATTTGATGGTCGGCAATATGATACTAAGATGAATGACGTGTAAGTTCTTGTACTTCATATTTTTCACTCTATGTAATGCTTGTATTCCTTAGCCATGTACTTTTCTCTAATTTTGATGTTTTTCAAATTAACTACAGCCTTTCTGCCGATGGACAAGAATTCATCACTTCATACGATGAAGTCTATGATAGTTTTGATGCAATGGGATTACAAGAGAATCTTCTGAGAGGCATATATGCTTATGGTATAATAGCAGATGGTTTTTTCCTTTTTTAATGCCTTGAAGTTATTGTTTAATAATATGTCAAGTCATAGCGGTATTTCATGATTACTATACCACTACTACCTTCCTTCTGCGGCCTAGATTTTGATTAACCGATAGATTTACCCTTTTTGTTTTTTTATAGAACTGGGTGATTTTGATGCTGCATTATTTTGCTTGATTAACCCAAATTTAGTGATGTGTTGTAGTCGACAATAGTTCAGATGATTTATTTGTGATTAATTTTGACCCTTTACATTTTTTTCTTCTAGTAGAGCATTTTTTAAAGGAAAAGAAATTTTTTAGTGCTTAACTCTACCACAAAATCATGTGTGATGTTGAATTCTTGCAGGTTTTGAGAGGCCTTCTGCTATTCAGCAAAGGGGAATTGTTCCTTTCTGCAAGGGTCTGGATGTGATTCAGCAGGCTCAGTCTGGAACTGGGAAGACAGCAACATTTTGTTCTGGAATTTTGCAGCAGCTTGATTATGGGATGGTGCAATGTCAGGCCCTGGTTTTGGCACCAACAAGGGAGCTAGCACAGCAGATTGAGAAGGTTATGCGAGCACTTGGTGATTACCTTGGTGTTAAGGTTCATGCTTGTGTTGGTGGTACAAGTGTTCGTGAGGATCAGCGCATTCTCCAAGCTGGCGTTCACACCGTTGTTGGCACTCCTGGCCGCGTGTTTGACATGCTGCGGAGACAATCTCTTTGCCCAGATCACATTAGGATGTTTGTTTTGGATGAGGCTGATGAAATGCTTTCACGTGGTTTCAAAGACCAGGTTTGTGTTCAGTTTCCACATTGTATTTCTCTTTCTGCAGAAACCCGTTTCTCTTTTTCTAAAAAGCACAATAAAGTGTGATACCTTTCCTCTTTCATGCATGAAATGCAGATCTATGACATCTTCCAGCTACTGCCATCTAAAATTCAGGTTGGAGTGTTCTCTGCTACCATGCCACCAGAAGCCCTTGAGATTACAAGGAAGTTCATGAATAAGCCTGTGAGAATCTTGGTAAAGCGTGACGAGTTGACCCTTGAAGGTATCAAACAGTTTCATGTGAATGTTGAGAAGGAAGAGTGGAAGCTAGAGACATTGTGTGACCTTTATGAGACCCTGGCCATCACCCAAAGTGTCATCTTTGTGAACACAAGGCGCAAGGTTGACTGGCTCACTGACAAGATGCGAAGCAACGACCACACTGTGTCGGCCACACACGGAGACATGGACCAGAACACTCGCGACATCATCATGCGCGAATTTCGCTCCGGCTCTTCGAGAGTTCTCATTACCACCGACTTGTTGGCTCGTGGCATAGACGTGCAGCAAGTGTCTCTGGTTATAAATTATGATCTGCCTACACAGCCTGAGAACTATCTTCATCGCATAGGAAGAAGTGGGCGTTTTGGAAGGAAAGGTGTTGCTATAAACTTTGTGACTTTGGATGATGCAAGGATGCTCTCTGATATTCAGAAGTTCTACAATGTGGTTGTGGAAGAGTTGCCATCAAATGTTGCTGATCTGCTTTGAAGACTTGATTTTTGCTCTTTGTTAAGTCACCAGGGCTTTTACAATTTTGACAAGTTCTATTTTATGCTCTTTTTCTTCTTCTTTTGAACATTTTTATTCATTAGTTTAAAGACACCTGAGTCTATTTATAACGCGGATTTTATAAAATTTGTTCAATTACTTCACTAATAGGGTACTGCTCTAGCTTGGCTCTCTGTATCTTCTTTTCTTTTTGTATTGTTTTTATTTTTTTTAAATGAGGTTGAACTATATATTATGCATAGTGTTTGATCACATAAGACTGTTTTCTTTAACCAAGTTTCTCATAAAGCTTCAGTCCCTGAATTGTAGCAATCATATGTTCCCCTCCCCCCTAACAAAATTGAGAGCCAAAATGGTATGGAAAACGAAATCATAGTCTTTTATTGTTATCACTAAGCTGGAAGCTCCTACTAAATTATTGAGGCGATATGCTATTCGAAGACTAGTGTAAAAAATTGCTTTCAATGGTGCATAATTGAAGTGCGTTGAGAGAGACACATGCTGACTACTTTATCAACTTGGTCTTCTAGTGGGACGATTGCAAATTGTTTGTGGGGAGATTAATTCATTGGTGCTAACACTGATTTGATTATGCTAATAATGAATTTTACCATATACTTT
This sequence comes from Nissolia schottii, assembly GCA_003254905.1. Lineage (NCBI taxonomy): Eukaryota > Viridiplantae > Streptophyta > Magnoliopsida > Fabales > Fabaceae > Nissolia > Nissolia schottii. Next base: position 853,024 of record QANU01095819.1, on the reverse strand, counting down.
TGGCCAAAATTTGAAAGCAAAGCTTTTGTATGAGCAAGCTTTCCAAGAGAAATATTTCTAACTTTGGACATTGAACATTGTAATGAGGATCAGGATAACAGCACAAATACAGAACCACTTGCGTTTTAAAAGCATTGGTGATTTGATGGAATAGTAAGGCTCACTTGAACTTCGTTTTTATAAATATTATGACTTGAATATGATTTTAAGTGTTCGGTGAGTCTGAAGACATATCTAACTTTATGGGCGAATTTCTCCCAACATAAACTTTATAATTTAAAAAAATATGCAACAGGTTTGTATGTTTATGCTTTTTTTTTTTTTTCTGTGAAGGGGATTTAGGAAGTTGAACTAAAGTTTAGCATGGTTAAGGTAAGAGAGTGGTCCATTCATCTGGATTTTCTTTTTTTTGGTGAAAATACCAATTAACCCTTGAAAGCAAGTCAACCCCCAAAAAAAGGATCATGCAATTCTGCTATGCTAAGCAAAGTTGGATCAGTAGTTACCCCACAGACTCCAATGAAGAAAAAGACCAAATTAAAAAGACTAACATCGCTCATCATCTTCAACTGCCTCCAACTAAAAGGTTGATATTACAAAAGCAAAATTCAGTAAAGAGAAAACAATAAACAAACAATAAGTAATAATAAAATACAACCACAACAAAAGCAAACTCATCAGCCATTATTTTCCTTCTTTCATGCCTTAAAAACAACACATCCTCAGTTTTTTTCACACTGATTGATTTTTCCATGATGGAATTCAGATCAAAGTCATGCAGAGAGGAAAGGCTTCAGATTGAAAGCTGCTATGGAGGCAGGGTGGCCCCAACAAGCATGCAGAACCTGAGGTGTTACAGTGCCAATTTTGGTGGTGGTGGAATGGAGATAGGTAAGGAGGTGAAGATGAAGAAAGGGAAAACAACAAGAAGAAGAAGTTGGAGCTTCAATGACCCTGAGTTGCAGAGGAAGAAGAGAGTTGCTGGCTATAAGATATATGCTGCTGAAGGGAAAATGAAAGGGTCTCTGAAGAAGAGCTTCAGGTGGATCAAGAACACTTACACTCAAGCTGTCTATGGATGGTGGTGACTGAAAAGGGTATAAAATAATATTATAAATAGTTTTGTTTTTTAATTTTATTTTTCATCCTTCTGTTGTGAATTGTGATTTGGTGAATTACCCCTTCTTTAGTTTGGAATATGAGTCTCTATATATTAATCTTTCCCATCCTTATAAAAGTTAAATTGCTCCTGTATGGAACTTCGTAGCTTACTATGGGTGTTCTGTTTCTCTTGACTACCAAGGAATCATGATATATAAATGTATGCAAGTTACTGCTGAATTTCCTCATTTTCATTCTGTTTGTGTTCTGTTTGAGAATTCTCATTAATAATATCCATCCATCCATGTCACTCTACCTGGATTAGTTTTGGGAGAAGTTAAAATTCTTTTAGCTTTATGATTTAAAAGAATGAAAAAGCTGGTGGAAGAGGAGCTTTTCTCCTTTCAATCTTTTGCCACTGTTAATGTCATTGCATGATTCATCATTCAGAAGTATCAAATTGAATTAAAAGGGTACCAAATTTCTGAATAAACACAACAATATTTCTTTTTTTTGTTTTCAAAGATAAATATATTTTTAAGTCAGACACATTATATATCCTCCAGTAAAGGTTAACCACAGCTCCTTTAATTTACCCCGTTGGCACATGACCAATAGAGATGTCACTTGAACTATTAGCTCTCAGTCACTTTAGAAAGTAAAGTGCAAGATCTCATCCTTAGATCATTAAAGTGATAATGAATCTCACTTTTACTTTATTAATTTAATGTTGAGATCCCTCCATATACCCTCTAAAGTGAGAGATTTCACTTGAGACAATACAAATCTACAATATTCTATCTCATTTGGTCATACTTCTACATCCTACCCCCAAGAGTTTAACATATATTATTATATAGAGAATATAGACATTGCTTCAAAGGTTTCGTTACAGAATTCCTTTATGCATTTTTTACTACTATCTATTTATAATACAAATTTTTTTATGCAAACTCTCTCCATTGTGCCACATCAAACTATTTGTCATGTTGGCAATATCTCAATGAATCACTACTCTTGATGTCTAATTTAAGTTAGTTTACCCCATATCAATTCTTTAATCCACTTCCACTCTCTAATTCTCCTCCCATGCCCCCTCCATCCCCAATCCCCATCCTCCTTCTCAATCCCAATCCCTAATTCATATCCTCTTTTTGTAATATGTTTTTCACTCGTCATTGCTCTTTCTGTCATTTCTCAGTTCACTTGCATTGGAGCTTGATTTTGCTGCCATCGTTTGGGCTCCTACACGTTGCCACGCTTTGAGATTTGCTTTGCTTCCATTGGATGTCGTGTGGTCTTGGGCTCCTCCACGTTGTCACTGTTCGAGATATGCCGGGTTGCTGTCAACATAAAGTTCATGTGGCAGTGATGTTTGATTCACCACTGCCACAATACCCCTCGCTTGAGTTCGCCTCATGTTTCCGTTCGAAATATCCATCCTTTAGGCTTCAAAGATGAAGAACCTCCACCTTTTAGGCTTCCAACACTGTGGTCAGGTTCAACTTAATGCAATTTTGGATTAAATTAATCTAAATTTCTAATTCTTACCTTAGGTGTATGAAGAAAGTCAAATATTATAGACAATGATCTATGGAATTATTAGAACTCTAAATTGTGTCATTGGTATTGAATTTCATTCTTATTAATACATATGCCATAATATTTCATGTAGCAAATCATTTTTTTATTTACAGAGTATCCTTTGTCTTTTATGGGTATAAGTGAAGAGCAGATGTTGAAGTATACGGGGCAAATATAAGCTTATCACCTTCAAAGGTTAAGAATTTTTAGGATTTTTTAGAGGTATTTTTGTTTCCTGCAAATATTTGTAGCACCACTATAAAGTTGGTTTTGCTTATGTAAGTCACCGTGAAGCTCGCCCATCAAAACCTCATCAAATATTATTAATTTAACCCTTATTGATTTTATAAAGTAGAGTGTCTTTTATTGGAAAAATTTTGATGCTTTTCCTTTAAAAATTTCAAAATTTTGATAAATAATTAAATTTTGTAAAGAAGTCTTGTCCTGGCTATTCACATGTAGACATACATCTAGAATATTTTAATAATTATTAGTTAAATTGCTCATATAGTCCCTTTAGTCTTATTCTCAATTTAGTTTCAAAAGGGTAATTTGAATCATAGGGATCAACTATGGTTTTACATCTAAGAATAATGTTTCTAATTAGTTTTTTAACATTTGAAACTTAGGCCCATTCAAATTAATTGCGTAACCATCAAATTGAATCATTAATTCTTTTAGCACAACAATTACGAGAATTAAGGAACATTTATCATTATATGTATGTATGTATTCTTAAGTTCACCCCAAAATTTTTGTATTCTTCATATTTAATTATTTTGGTTTAGAAGTCCTTGTGTGTTGTAATGGATAACAATTGTTTTCTATTATTAGATTCATGTTAGTGTTAGGTTCAACAAAAATAAGAAACTAGCGTTTAAGGTAGTAAGATTGGAATGACGTCAAAAATTATTTATTAAAAAATGTGTTATATAAATGTCGCTTCATTATGCTCATTGGTCATGATCAAATTAAATGTTTGTGTTTTAATTTTGTTTATCCTTTTTACAATATTTGTATATTGGTGATTGATTTTGACGTGGGCAAGGAATTATTTTCAATACTATCAGATGTTATATCGTTACAAAAAATACTATCCACTATTAAAAATACTATCAGATCTGGGCTATTTGACGAACAAGGAATTACCACATCTTTAATGGCATAAAGGTATGCTTATATGAAACAATGCGAAATGTTGGGTAGGCGAATGAGAAAAAATGCTGAGTGTGTGTGACATACCTACAACAACAAAAAATTGATGAATGTCGCCCTCATAAGCTCATGCAATTTGACAGGTGACACAGAGTACCCTTTAATCCTTTTCCCGTTTTAAGTGCACTTGTTGTACTTCTCCTGTTTTTGGTTACTGGTATAATAAGAGAAAATTCATGAGACTGAGTGAGAGAGTTTCTATAACTGAAATTGCAACTCAATTGATGAGAGAATGATTATAGCACTAAAATGAACTATAGTTAGATAACTAACTAAGGAGCTGATTCTAACAAACTAACTAACTGCACGTGCCCTAACTAATTATACAACTGCACATTAAGCTTTGTGCTTGAGAAGATAAGATAACTATATAACACAATAAAAATGGATTCTCCCATGTATAAATTGCACATAAAAATATTATGTGCACATTTTTATCATTGATTTTTTTTTTTACCTTTTCATCTTTTTCAAGATACCTTAATTAATAGTAAAGATGTGCTCATATACCAATTTTTACATGAAAGGATCCACTTCCATGTCGTGACGATTACCCAGTAATTTAAACTAAATTTGGGCCCAACAACGCATGAGATTATTTTACCCAACTTAGTTAAATGGAGTTGGCCCATGTTAGAATAGTTTGATTCAATCCATATATTGGCCCAGTAGTTCGTCTGGCAACAAGTCTCCATGGCCGAAAACATGTATACATGTACCATAAAAACATGCCTACAAATTAAATACATATTCCTTTTTTTTTCCCTTTCTTTCTAGAATACCTGAAAAATGAATTAACACGTTTTACAGTTTAGAGAAATGTTAAATGTCACGAAAATTTTTTTAATTTTCTTTTTATCTTCATATATTTTGTTAGAAAATTACATAACATAAGAAATGGGAAAGAAAATTACTTTGGGTAGCTAGGGTCTTATGAAAGAAGTTTATGATGAATTTTGTAGATATTATAAGAAAAGTTGAATAAAAAGTGGATAGACACGGGCGATTTTTCAAGTTTAGAAGATTTTTGTAATTTTTAAAAAAATCCATAAAAAAAATTCTAGCTTAAAAAAATATTAGAATAATTCTTTTTGACTTACAAGTTTTTTTTTTCATTTTTAATTTTAAAATGTTGTTTTTATTATATTAAAATTTGTAATTAAAAACTAAAACCAACAGGCCTAAATCACTAGAGTGCATTTAAAGCTCCCACTCCTCTCTCTCCGCAATTATTGAGTCAAAGCTGTTATTTTTTGTCGCACATATTGGAGGGTTTGATAAATTGAATGAGCATAGTTCCGATACACAGCGTCAATCATGGATAATGATAATGCTTGCTGAGATACAAACGTGGTCATTGCATGCGTTGTTTTTCCAATTTAGCCGACATGTGTGCAATATTTTATGTCGAGTGGCTAAACATCTACGCAATGGGGTTCGCACGTGTCATCACAAACCATGTCTAACCATGCATGCAGATGCAGTGCTGTGTATATTCAGCATCACTAGTAGAGAACTAGAGATCAATAATGACACTTGACTACATTACTCTTAAAATAAGAGTAAATTTTACTATATGAATACATTTAACCTATTTAAATATTGGTTTTGCTAATCAATAACTTTATGACATTAATTAAGGAAATTAAATAATAAATTAATTTTTTTTAATGTTTTCAAATAGTCCAAAAATGTTCTTTTCTCTGTCGAATGAAAAGAATAGTCCAAAATGTCTTAAAATAGTTAGATTGACACTTATATTAAAAATTGATGGAGTAATAAAGAATTAGCTTTTTTAAATTTTGGGGATTTAGATATCCAAGTAATTATAAGCAATTAGCTATGTTTTTATCTTAATTTTTTACGAAGTGTTTCCTGGTACGAAATCTCTTTCTTCCATTTCCCATGATAAACCAGCAAATTCCTTGCTGCCAAACTTCTTTATTGTGACCTTCAACACTGTTGCAGAACTGAGTAATGGGAATGAATCTTTTTAATTAACAAGATAGACCGTGATTTCTCATCATCACATGTATTATTAAAAAAAATCTCTCACCCTATGTAATAAATAAATTAGTAGTAAGGGATTACATTTGATTTTATCAATTAAAAAATATAATTGAGATGCAACTATAAATTAAACTAAAAGGAAAAGAAAAACTTGTAGGAATTAATTTTGAATGCGGTTATATAACTTTTTTTTAGCAATATATTGATTAAGTACGGTTATATTGAATAAATATAAGATGTGGTGTGGTAGTAGCTTATCTTATCTCTTAATTATGTTTATATGTGTTTAATCCTTAGCCATGAAAATGAAAAAAATATTTCGATGCCTATAAAATATTTTATTTACATTATTGTGTACATTCTTTACACTAATAAATGCATAATAATAATTAAAACTCTTATTAGTATGTGTCAAAGAATATTATATACACACCATTTTGACTTTTAACATTACATTTGTGGTTCATTTATGATTTAACGGTTAATTTTGTCGTTCATCGCGCGCATGCAGCTAGCATGACACCTTGCATGTAATTACTATGGAGTACGTTGCGTTCGAGACATTATTAATTTTCTTCTTTCTTTTGCTAATAGCTACTCTTCCACTAGCCTCTTTATAAATACCACCATTCCATGCATGCTTCAATTGGCATATATATATCCTCATCACAATATATATAGAGAACATAAATTAAATTATATTATAGTATTGATATTGATATTGATATTGACATAGCAAAGATGTTATCAGGGATGACGGGAATGCTTCACAGAGGACAAAAGATAAAAGGGACAGTGGTTTTGATGCGGAAGAATGTTTTGGACATTAACAGCTTAACCAGCGTTAAGGGAGTCATCGGTCAAGGCATCGGCATCCTCGGCTCTACCGTCGATAATCTCACTGCCTTCTTGGGCCGTTCTGTCTCTCTCCAGTTGATCAGTGCCACCAAACCTGATGGTATTATTATTTGTCTTCTTCGATTTATATTTCTTTATTTAATGTTTCTTTCCAACATTAATTTAACCATGCATGTTACTATATATGAGATATAATTAAGAGCTTTTGTATAACAGATTTAACCACTTTTTTTCATTGTCATTGCATAAAAATTAATTTATATATATAATTACATACAAACACTTTTATTTGATCACAGAGTAAATAATTAATGTGCTCTTAACATTGGTCTTGTAACTTTTTTTTAAGTCAGTTTATTCGACACTAATTTGATCGTGAAAAAAAGTTTACAATCAATTCAATCTTAACATTTTAAAATATGATATAATCTAATCTAACAAATGAAATTAAAGAAATTTGATAGGGTGAATTGATGGCAAATTTTAAAAATGTTAAAAATAAATTGATATTAAAAACTTTTTTAAAATCCAAATTATTTTTTGACTCATAGTTAAATGAATTATCCCTCTCAAAATTAGCCGAACTTAATCTTTTACTTGATTATTTTATTGTAGGAAACGGAAAAGGAAAAGCTGGAAAGGCTACTTTTTTGGAAGGTGTGATTACTTCATTTCCAACGTTGGGAGCAGGCCAATCTGCCTTCAGAATTCATTTTGAATGGGATGATGATGACATGGGAATTCCTGGAGCTTTTTACATCAAGAATTTTATGCAAACTGAGTTCCTCCTCGTGAGCTTGATTCTTGAGGAGATTCCAAACCATGGAAGCATCCACTTTGTTTGCAATTCCTGGGTTTATAATGCAAAACACTACAAAACTGATCGCATTTTCTTTGCCAACAAGGTGCGTAATTAAACTGTATAACTTAGTATTATTTAATGCTATTGGTGGGCGAATATGCATGCACATTGAAACTGTTTATGGTCACTTTTTGCAAAATTCGATGATGAAAAATAAAATGTTATTCATGAAGGTAGTTTGGTGATTTATTTACGTAAGCAGTTACAACTTATAGTATTAGAATATTATACATTATTAAAAAAAGTATTATAGATATGAAGTTACATTAGCATTCACTAATTGACATAATTAACATCAAGCAGGAAATAAGAAACTCTAATAACAAATTGTTAAACTATATGTAAGTTATGAAAGGTAAGTTGTACTTTCATTTGTTGAAATGTTTTTAACAATTTAATTTTAAGGGTAAGGATATCAAGTGACAGTTATTCTTAAATATCCCTTTTATTTAATTTAATGGTATATTTTTCTTTAATGACATAGTTATAGATAACTAACTCTTATAAATATTTTTTTGGCCAATCACCTTTCATTTTCTGTGAGTTCAGTTATTGCAAAGAAATTGCGACTTATAAAAAAAAAAATCCTCTAAACTAAATCCTAATAATGAGAAAGAATTTTTGATCTAATATATGCAGACATATCTTCCAAGTGACACACCGGCTCCACTTGTAAAGTACAGAGAAGAAGAATTGCAGAATTTAAGAGGAGATGGAAAAGGAGAGCGTAAAGAACATGAAAGAATATATGATTATGATGTTTACAATGATCTGGGGAATCCAGATAGCAGTGAAAAGTATGCTCGCCCAGTTCTTGGAGGTTCTACCTTGCCTTACCCCCGCAGAGGAAGAACAGGCAGAGGACCAACTAGGAAAGGTTATGTTCATTTTTTTTTTTTTACTTTTTTATTTTTTGTAAATTATATTAATTTAAAGTTTTGGTTCCTTGACTTTTTTAGTAAAACATGTGTTTGTTAACCTTAAAATTATTATCATCCTCCAAGTTTTTGTAATTGTTTGCTGACGTATGTATTAACTGCTATCATGTTAACAGATCCTAATAGTGAGAAATCGAGCAATTTTGTCTACATTCCAAGGGATGAATCATTTGGTCACCTGAAGTCATCTGATTTTTTAGTTTATGGACTAAAATCTGTAGCCCAAGATGTAGTACCCGTTCTGACAGATGCATTCGATGGAAACATTTTAACTCTCGAGTTTGACAATTTTGCTGAAGTAGATAAACTTCATTCTGGTGGAATTACACTACCTACAAACTTCCTCAGTAGGATTTCTCCCTTGCCTGTGCTCAAGGAAGTTTTTCGAACTGATGGTGAACAGTTTCTCAAATATCCACCACCTAAAGTGATTCAAGGTATGCGTGTTAGTGGTACACTCAGTTTTTTGTTCACTGTATCGTACATTTAATAGTTTCTTTTTTAGATAGTTTGTACGAAAGTCAATCACTTTTATTGATATGACAACATATAATTAAATGACAATGTAAAAATCTTTTACATTTTATACAATCAAAAAGTGTGGAAAATCTTATGAGTTTTGAACTTTTCTTCTTTGATAAAGTGAATAAATCTGCATGGATGACTGATGAAGAATTTGCTAGAGAAACGCTTGCTGGTGTTAATCCTAACATCATTAAGAGTCTTGAGGTAAGATTCATTTTTAAGAAACTACATGAAACTAAAGCTTGGATTCAGTTTGCATGTTAAATTCGAGATTAACAACTTCCTTTTTTCTATCCTGCTCTAAATTTATGCAGGAGTTCCCACCACGCAGCAAGCTAGATAGACAGGCCTATGGTGATCATACCAGCACAATAAAAGCAGAACATTTGGTGCCTAACTTAGATGGGATCACTGTTGAACAGGTAATTAATCATATCTAAGTGTATAAATATTTTGTTTCACATTAAAATTTCATAAAAATATCTCTATTATTGTTTCGTAACAAATTTGTTATTTACATTTTGATTATGTGGTTCCAATAGTGGCAATCAATAAATTGTATTTGGTTGAACAGGCTATTCAGAACAACAAACTATTCATTTTAGATCACCATGACTATCTCATTCCATATTTGAGGAGAATAAATGGAACCACCACAAAGGCTTATGCTACAAGAACTGTTTTTTTCTTGAAAGATGATGGAACTTTGAAGCCATTGGCCATTGAGTTAAGTAAACCACATCCACAGGGCGAAGAACATGGTCCTGTAAGTAACGTTTATATGCCGGCGCACGAAGGAACCGAAGCTTATATTTGGCTTCTAGCCAAGGCTTATGTTGTTGTAAATGACTCCTGCTATCATCAACTTGTTAGCCATTGGTATAAAATTGTCTCTGAAGTCCATACAATCAAATCTAATTTAATGTATTTAGGAATGAACTACTATAATTCTTAATAAACTTATATGAATGTGACAGGCTAAACACACATGCAGTTGTTGAGCCATTCATCTTAGCAACAAATAGGCATTTGAGCGAGGTTCACCCTGTTTATAAGCTTCTATTTCCTCACTACCGTGACACCATGAACATAAATTCACTTGCTCGGAAAGCCTTGGTCAATGCAGATGGTATCATAGAGAAAACATTCTTGTGGGGTAGGTATGCTTTGGAAATGTCTGCTGTGATTTATAAGGATTGGGTTTTTCCAGATCAAGCACTACCTAATGATCTCATTAAGAGGTAATCCTTTGAAGTCACTTTCAAGTTAATTAATATACTACTTAAAAAGTTAGTATTTTAAATTTAGTCGAAAAATGTTTGAACCAACTTTGATCTAATGAATATTATTTGGTGATTCAGAGGAGTGGCTGTTAAGGATTCATCTTCTCCCCATGGCGTTCGCCTTGTGATTGAGGACTACCCTTATGCATGTGATGGCCTAGAGATATGGGACGCCATCAAGTCTTGGGTCCATGAATATGTCTTCTTCTACTACAAGTCAGAGGATGCACTAAAACAGGACACTGAACTCCAAGCTTGGTGGAAAGAACTTGTAGAGGTAGGCCATGGTGACAAGAAAAATGAGCCATGGTGGCCGAAGATGCAAACTCGCCAAGAGCTTATTGAAGTTTCCACCACACTCATATGGATTGCTTCAGCCCTTCATGCAGCTGTTAATTTTGGTCAGTATCCATACGGTGGTTATATCCTTAACCGTCCGACTCTTAGCCGGAGGTTCATGCCAGAGAAAGGGTCACCTGAGTATGATGAATTGGCTAAGAATCCTGAGAAGGTGTTTTTGAAGACAATCACAGGAAAGAAAGAGACCCTTATTGACCTTACGGTTATAGAGATATTGTCAAGGCATACTTCTGATGAGTTCTACCTGGGGCAGAATCCTGGTGGTGAGTATTGGACTTGTGATAATGAGCCACTAGAGGCCTTTAAGAGATTTGGGAAGAAGCTTGCAGATATTGAACAAAAACTCACACAGAGGAACAACGATGAATCGCTGAGAAACCGTTGTGGACCGGCTAAAATGCCTTACACTTTGCTTTATCCTTCTAGCGATGAAGGATTGACTTTCAGAGGGATTCCCAATAGTATCTCTATCTAAGGGGTCTGTGATTGCTGCTAAAGTATCATGGTTGTTTTCAAATATAAAAAAATGTGGAATAAATAGAAGGAATCTGAGTCCTTCATCTACCTGTGTTTGTTTGTTTGTCACATGTATTTGGTTGGATGCTTTCATGTTTTGTACTAATAAGAAGGTTTTGTTTGTATGATGGGAATGAAAAATAATAGAAGCTGTTGTGTTTGAACAATACAAGGACTGTCCTATTGCAACATTTGCACAAGAAACTTAGGTTCACCCATATTAACTGTAATTACTGTCTTTCTTGGTGTGTAAGAAAGGAAAGAAAAAAAAAAAACTCTATTTTACATTTGAGACCCATGAGCATAATCTATGAATCTGAGATCTCATTTCACTACACTGCTCATTTAATCATCTTAAAAATTGAACCGCACAATCCTGCTTCTTGTAAATATTCCTCACAGTTCTTAGACCACAAGTGCAATGAGGAGGTGCATATTGACAACTAGGAAAATATCTGAATTATGAAATCATAAAAATATTGATAGAACTTATATCAATCCAGATCTTTTTATGGCAAATTCACAAAGGCAAAATCATAAGAGATTAATTCCTATTCAATGCCAGTCATTCAATCATGAGTTATTGTACGTGAAACTTTTGAGACATTAACGGTAAAACCTGATCACTTTTGGTGATTTGCGAATACATAGTTGAATGACGATGTTTTCAATTGGAAGTACCTAGGTTCAATTGCAACGCAAACAAAGAAACACTAACACTACTATTTTGGTTGCATTATAAATTCATGATAAAGTTGAAGAAACATGTTAGCGATTAATGCATAGCCTGAATTAAAATCAGGCAGTCATAAATTAAGAGTAAAGCTATCAGTGGCAGACTTTGGTAATAGGAAGAGGAGAAAGTTGAGAGAACTAGTGAAATGATCTTTGTCATATATCTAATCTTTCTTAATAATTGGAAATTCTTCACGGAATATTTACTTCATCTCTGATTGAGCTTATGCTGAGCTCTCATACACCTGATTACTGCTTAGATAGCTAACTTACTACTTCATAAATTTCAGTTATTTACTGTTGGGGTTATTATAATTAACATAGTAGTGATATTTGGACCATTCAAAAGGTGTAGGCACTTTGTCACTCTTCTCACAATATATTATGGGACCTACTCCTGACAAAGTGAGTTCTGTGATAAAAGTGAGAGGAGTGACAACGTGTCTACACCTTTTTAGAGTGGTCCAAATAACATTTTGTAATTAACATGTTGCAGCCAATGCAGGTTCACTAGTGGGATAAATCAGAGTGCAAGCATAATATCAATAATAATTGCCCAAACTCTCTTATTCAGTTGTTAATTTCTCATGTAGTAGTACTATTCTCTCTCTCTCTCTCTCTCTCTCTCTCTCTCTCTCTCTCTCTATATATATATATATATTCGTGTTCCTCCTTATGTATTTCACCTAAATTTCTGTGAGAGAGTGTGTCCAAATCCAGAGGCAGAAAAGAAGTATTTCTCAAATTCTTTCTTTTAAAGCATGAACCTGCATGTCCCCTGAAAACTAAGAATTATACATTCACAATGCAGAGGAGAAGTACTCGTAGTAATTTGTTACATGAATGCATGTTGTTGCTATGACAGGTGTTCATGTTCATACTCACTTCTGGCCACTTGGTCTAAACATCGCACACGTGTATCACTTATAGTACTGTGTGTATTCAACCCTCACAACACCACAACAAGATATCAATCCACCACCACAACCACCAGAAACGTGAGCAACTTTGCACAGAGAGCAACGCTTCTAGAACCACCGCTAAATAATTTAGCGTCGGTTCGCTGCAATGGAACCGCGGCTGAGCTGCCTTTTCTTGGAGTGCAAGATTAAGAATACCAAAGGAATCCCCTGTACTTAAATAACCTCTCTTTACAATCCTTGATTACTTCAGGGTAATTTTCAGATTAATTGGTATACATTTCCATAAGACATCAAATTCGTTCAATATTTTATCAGAATTTGCATTTGATAAAGCACTACATAACATAATTCAAGTATTCATATCCTCCATATATAATAATTCTAGAAATGCTTTTGTGTACACCCTAAACCCATACACTCGGACATACACTGCTAAATTATATGCAATTAATCACAATTATATAACTACAGTAGTTTTTCCTCATTTAGAATATTACGCACTCCCACGTAATTTTCTCCACGAGATCACAAACAAACCTTTCAAACAATTTATTCTGAGCTACAGAATCCGCCAAACCACCACAACACGATATCAATCCACCACCACAACCACCAGAAACGTGAGCAACTTTGCACAGAGAGCATTCGTTTTGATCGAATGTCATGGAGGATCTCGTCGTGGTAAATTTTTGTGTTGTTTATGGAGTGTGTTATTTATAGAGTATGTTGACTATGTAGTGTGTTGTTTGTGGTTCAAATAATCCATTGTAGGCACACAGAAGCATTTTGAAATGAAGCACAAACATTATACGTGAAAATGCACAAACTTTATGAGTGTTAATGCACAAACATTACGTAGTTATATATAACATTGTGATTTTACTCAAACATAAATAGATTCACAAAATTTATACATTGTTAATGGACAAACTTTATAAATATTAGTTCGCATACATATGTACAGACACTTTTATACATTCTCATCCATAAACTTTACATATATGCATATTACTTAACGTATAGTTAAGTATTTTTGTAGAATATGATATCTGATTGAAGTGCACAAACTTTATGTGATTGAGTGCACAAACATTACGTATATAGTACCAATGACACAATGTAAAGCAGATCAGAATACATCAAATAAAATACATGATTGGCGAGAAAAGCGCAACAAGCTCTCTCGTGTGTTCTGCAGAAAAGACCAAAATTCAATAGCTCATTCAGCGAATCATGGGCTAAGGGAAATAATTAATACTGTAATTTCAAAGGGAATTAAATTAACAAAAATGCTTGGTGTGCACCCAAATTATATATATGAGATGTGTTGATTTAGAATTTATAAATATTATATATGATGACAAACATTGTGTGAACTTTACTAATGTGTGTATTAAGTGTTTCAATAAAAATAAAATGACAAGGATTAAGCCCATCCACGTTTCATATGCAACAATAAGCCCGAAAGTACACATGGAAACAAAATGAAGTTATTTTGTATTTAGCCCAAGAGATTTGAGCCCAAGAAAGAAAGACCTAAAAGCTTTAAATAAAAGAAGAAAAGAAAGGAAAGTCCAAGCTGTATAAAGGAAGGAAAGTTGGGAAAAGTCCATCAACAAAAGCAAGGAAAGAGAAGATAAAAATCAAATGATGAAAAAATTGACAAGAAGTGATAGGACAAGTTGAAAAAATGAAGTTTGGAAAAATAAAATCACCATTTCTCATGGTCAAAAAGGAAATAAAGAATGTTACAACAGTCAGAATTCTTTGGAAAAGGAAGGAAGAGAAGAGAAAGAAAGAAAAATAGAAAAAAAAGTTAGGACGTGTGCTGCATAAGAGAAACAATATAGCTACAAGGAATAAAACAAGGAAAGGAAAAGTCTAAAGTTGTATAGGACAAAAGTTGAGAAAACAAATTGAAAAAAAAGAGAAGGAAAAGGTGACGTTGTCATGGAAAAGAAAATAAAAGAAAAGTCAATCAAGGAGAGTGATTGACATTGACACATGCATGGAAAGTAACATTGAGAAACAAATCTTTCTCAAAGTCAAAAACCCATGCTGCCATCATAAAAAAAGGGGGAAATGAAGAAAAATTACAACTGCCACGGTCAAGATTACTTCGGGAAAGGAAGAAAGAAAAAGAAAGAGGAAGAATACATGGGGAAGCAATGATCCTATAGATTTAGACTGAAAACGAAAAAGAAAACTACACAAAAGCTATTGAGAGAGACTTAAAAAAAATGGAAATTAAAAGAAGATTTCAGAAACAGCTTGAGAAGAAAGAAATTAAAGGAAAACAAGAAAATGAAGAAAGTGATAGTGCAACAGTCAAGAAAAATTAATGGAGGAAAAGGAAGGAAATAAAGAAAGATGGAAAACGTGAGGAAAAGCCTCCATTAAAGAGTGTCGACAGAAAACCTGGAAACAAGAAAGGAAGAGCTAGATTCGTGGAAATCAAGAGGGAAAAACAAAGCTATATCAAGCAAGAATCATCGAAGAAAAAGGAAAGAAGGCATGAATGAAGGACATGGATTTAAGCATCAAGCTTGAAGAATCTGCTCAAAGTCAAGTATAAATGTAACGTCCTCCATCATTCATCTAAGCAGAAGAAAAATGAGAGACAGACCACCATTGATATACATCCTCACGTGCTCCACTTACAAACTTCTCCTATTCTGAATTGTTTTTTAATCCTTTGATTTGTGTTTTCGTATTTTGTTGTTTGGTGAGAAAATCTTGGTTATTTGAGAGTTTGTCTTTGTGAGCAACAGAGAGCTTGAGAGAGAGTGAATTTCAAATTTCTGTGTTTGGAAGTTTGTTTTGTGAGGTTTTTAAAGAACCATTGGTGCTTGTATTCGAAAACTTTGTGCAAGAAAAGTGATTTCGATGTTTGAAGAACTGGACGTAGATTCCTAATTAGGACTCGAATCAGTATAAATTTTGTGTGCATTCTTTTCTTTCCTTCAATATTTACGTTTCCAATCTTTCAAAAAAAATTCTGTTTTCGTTTTGAAAATTCGTTTTTCAAAAAACTTGTCTTCCTAAATACAAGGAGATATCTGCTAAGTTTTTAGGAGATATCTCCTAACTTTTTAGGAGATAACTTTTCAACTTAAAAGAAAGTTTGGTTTTCGAAAAAGTATTTACTTAGATTCAACCCCCTTTCTCTAAGTCACATAAAACCATCAGGATGTGTGGTTCATGTAAAGGTTTGTGTGCATGAGCGAATAATGCTTGTGCATTCTACTACATAATGTTTGTGCATAGATGCTTATAAAGTTTGTGCAGGCTAATGAAACTGAGTAACGTGAATCGTGTGTGTACGCATGTTTAAGTGCGGAGTGGGGATCCGTGTATTCTTAGTGGGTCCAAATGTATTTAATACGAGGTATATGTATGGTGTATGATTGTAATAATTCTTAGGCAAGCACTACCAAAATTTGGCTAAAACTTAATTCTATTACACTTAGTAATTGTTCAGGGCATTCATATCAATATCAAATTCTATTACACTTAGTAATTGTTCAGGGCATTCATATCAATATCAACATTTGGATTTCATATTCATCGGTTTGTAATTCTCAGATGAAAACGATAAACGTCTAGCATATACTACTTAGATAAAAAAACATGACAGATTCTAAAACACAAACTGATAGTGGCATAGTGTTCTCTTATTTATTTGCAAACCATAACCATAGAAGATTCAAATAGAGCACACATGAAACACGCATGATAATTCAAACATAGATCACAAGTAGGATTCAGATTCCTACGCGTGCATCTATTTTATTCGAACAGTACAAACATCAGTAAAGGAAAAATCAACCACACACATACATTCCCTTTTTAGATAGAGATGCTGTTTGGAACCCCTCTAAAAGTCAACCCTTCCTTGCTTGAAGGATGAAGCAGAGTGTATGGCAACTGAGCAGGCCCAAGCCTATTGCTCAAACTCTCATCCTTGTTCTTTTGTTCAAGTTTTGACTCAATTTCATCCAATTTGTTACCAAATTTCTGAAATGCCTGCAATGCCCTTGTATCAGAGGTCCAATGTGGATTGTCCCTCTTGCCAAGATAGACCTCATCAGAGGCATGCCTTGACAATATCTCTATGGTTGTGAGGTCGATAAGGGTCTGGAGTTTCGGTGTGATTGTTCTAAGATAAGCCTTTTGGTAACTCTTCACCATCTCTTCATACTCTGGAGTGCCTTGCTCTGGAAGCAACCTTCTACTCATGGTGGGCCGGTTCAGGATAAGCCCGCCATACGGGTATTGCCCAAAATTAACGGCTGCGTGGAGCGCTGATGCTGTCCATATTATGATTGTGCATGATTCAACTAGATCTTGCAATGTTTGCATCTTGGGCCACCACGGCTTGTCTTTCAAGTCAGCATGACCCATCTCGACAGCTTCTTTCCACCAATGTTGGAGCTCGGGGTCACTTTTCACATCATTGTCTGTTGGATAGTACAATGAGACATAGTCTTGGACCCATTTCTTGATAGCGGTCCATATCTCTAGCCCATCAACGGCGTAAGGATAGTCCTCTATTAGAAGACGAACCCCATTAGGAGAAGATGGATCCTCAACTGCCACTCCTCTAAATCAAGCAAAATATAATACATGTCAAGTTTAATTTGAATTTACATAAATTCGAGTTTATCTACTAGAATAAAAAGGTCAATTACCTCTTGATGAGATCGGCAGGTAATGCTTGATCAGGGAAAACCCAATTCTTGTAAATTGCTGAAGACATTTCCACAGAGTACTTTGAGGGCAAGAAAGTTTTCTCTATTATGCCATTAGCATTAATGAGGTTTTGCCGAGCAAGAGCATTGATGTTCATAGTGTCACGGTAGTGAGGAGTTAGGAGTTTGTAAATTGGGTGAAGCACACTTAGGTGTCGATTTGTTGCTATGACAAATGGCTCAATAACCGCATGAGTATTTAACCTATAAACACAGAGAGAGAGAGAGAGAGAGAGACAAAATTGTGACAATGTTATATACTTCATAGATAAGTGTATATAGATTCAATTTGATTGTATTGATTTATACCAATGGCTCATGAGTTGATGATAGCATGAATCATTGACACAAACATAAGCTTTGGCCAGTAGCCAAATTGAACTCTCAACACCTTCCTTTGCAGGTAAGATGACCTTGCTGACAGCACCCGATTGGTCTCCATCGGGATGTGGCAAGCTTAATTCAATGGCCACGGGCTTCAAAGTGCCACTGTCTCTTAAGAAAAGGATGGTCCTAGTTGCATAAGCCTTCGCAGAAGGGATCTGATTTATTCGCCTCAAATATGGCATGAATATATCATGGTAATCCAAGATAAATAGCCTCTGATTAGAAAGTGCCTGTTACACACATAAATTTGATTCCAATCACTTTAGTCACACATCATCACTAGAACAAATTAATAGCTATGTCGACATTAAAATCATTTTACCTCGTCCAGTGAGTGCCCATCTAGATCAAGGGCCTCTGCAGTTATCTTGCTGGTATGATCACCATAAGTTGTGGGATCCAGATTGCTTTTTGGAGGAAACTCCTAGCGTTCACAGAAGATATTATTATGAGGGGAGATGATAAATCCTCACTCTTCATTACACTATTCAACTTATTATGGTTATCACTATATTAATAAACCAATTTTGCATGGACATCAAATTCTCTGTTTCCAACTCTTAAGCAATAAAATAAAAATTCAATTTTGTTGGTACTCTCACAGCAACATCTATAAAAGTTTGTTACACAATTACATCATTCAAATACCACCAGAAATGTTTCATTCTAATTCTACAATGACAATGTTTACCAAAATAATCTCATTAAGTAAACACCTTAACTTGATAACTTACTTGAAGACCGCGAATCATGCAAGGATTTACACCAGCAATCATCTCTCTAGCAAATTCTTCGTCAGTCATCCATGCAGATTTGTTTACTGCTCAAATAATTGGAAACAAAAGTGTTGTTAAACAGGATTACTTCAACAAAAGGCTAAGATTTATAAATATGTTATCCAAATGTTTATGTATGTCACACCATGAACGACGTGTGGTGGTGGAAACTTGAGCGTGTTTTCGCCATCAGAACGGAAGAGTTCTTTGATGACCGGTAAGGGGCTAATTGTGCTAATTAGGTCTGTCGGTAGCTTAATTCCACCTTCATGGAGGTCACGCACATCTTGGAAGCTATCAAACTCCCTCGGGGTAAAATTCAAGTCAAACACAGATTCAAAAGCTGGTAGCACATATCGAGTCACGGATTTAAATGCATTTGCAAGGAAGTCTGAAGATTTCAAGTGACCGAAATTTTCATCTCTTGGAACATAAACTTCTCCTGGTTTCTCGCTCTTGGGATCTATTGAGAACAAGAAGAATATCAAAGTGTAAAGATTAGCAAACAATAGTTTAAAACTATGATATCAGATCAAACCTTTTATTTTTTAATTTTTATACTATTAGATTTCTAACACATCGATAGTATGGGCCAACCTTGTGGACCACAATGCTAATGTGTTAGAAAATCTTATGATACAGTGCAAGAAAAATGTTTTGCTTCTTGTGCATCTAAAACTGTTTTCATCAATTAAACTCCAGTATACCTAAAAGATTGAAATCCCTACTAAACGGTGTCGATGAACATTATAAAAATAAGTGAGTAAGTAGGAATATTGTTTTCAGAATATCATAGCACAAGTCAAGAGTATTAGTATGAATAATTTATTTTAGAATTAAATTATAAAAAGGTGTAGGAGACTGACCATTCCTTGTTGGATATCTGCCAGTTCTTCCCCTGCGAGGGTAAGGGTAAGTGGTAGAACCTCCAAGAATGGGGCGAACAAAATTCTGACTGGCATCTGGGTTCCCCAAATCATTGTAGACGTCATAATCATAAATTCTTTCATGCACCTCACGCTCCCCTTTTCCATCACCTCTCAAATTTTTCAGCTCTTCTTCTCTGTACTTGACTAGTGGAGCTGGTGTGTCATTTGGAAGATATGGCTGCATCATAATTAAATAAATATCTATTGTTGACATAATAATAATAATAATAATAGCAATAATAACAACGTTTCTCCATTTCTAATTATCTATAACTTTGATTGAACGTACGAGTATTAAAAAACTTAAAATTAAAAGTGATAAAAAAAATAAATTTACTAAAATACTCTTATTTAATTTAGTTGAAATGCTCCACGATAAATAGATAAAGTATTTAACTAGAAGTACAACTAAAAACTTTAGCAAAAAAATAAAATTTAATTAGAAATAAAGAGAGTTATATTTAATTTTTCTATCACATGTCTTGTCTCGAATTGAATATAAAAGGTTTAATGTTAATAGGGTTAATTAAGTTTTTAGTCCCTGTAATATGAAAAAGTTTGGTTTTAGTCCCTCGTGACAAGTTTTAATTCCTGTAAAATGTGAAAATTTGATTTTGGTCCCTTGGACGGTTGGTGATGGACGGTGATGACGTGTCAGTTAACCCGTCATCAGGGACCATTTCTACATCACCGTCCATCATCAACCGTCCACAAGGACCAAAATCAAATTTTCACATTTTACAGAGACTAAAACTTGTCATGAGGGACTAAAACCAAACTTTTTCATATTACCGGGACTAAAAACTTAATTAACCCATGTTAATAAATCAAACCATTTTGATACTCAAGAGATCATTGGCGAGTAATATTTAACTTGATAAAGTGGATAAAGAGATATATAAATTAATTAATTACCCTGTTGGCAAAGAAAATGCGTGGATTTTTGTAGAGTTTAGAGTTGTAAACCCATGAGTTGCAAATAAACCGAACGGTTCCTTGGTTAGGAACATCTTCAAGGGTTAAGCTCTTGAGGTAAAACTCAACTTGCATGTAATTCTTTATGTAAAATGCACCAGGAATTCCCATGCTGTCGTCCCACTCAAAATGAACACTGAATGCAGACTCGCCTGCTCCCAAGGTTGGTAAAGAGGCAATGATTCCTTCCAAGAAGGTATCCTTTCCAACCTTCCCTTTTCCATTTGCTACACAAAGTTTTAGTGACCCAAATAAATAAATAAATAAATGAGAAATACTACCTAGTAGAAGAAATATTGTTTTGTTAAATCAAGTGAGGCGATATATAACTCAATTCATTATTTATATATATCGCACCATGTTCTTTATGAACACAACACACGTTTACATGTGTAGGTAAAGTTAGATATAAAACTTTATAAAAACGTTGATCTTATTTTTCTCTTTTCCTTCCCTTATTCTTTTATTCTCCTCTTTTTGAGAGTGTTAGTGAAGGAATCTGCCATTGTTATATTTTTACTTTATTTTTTATTTTTTAGAATTTTAAATAGAAAATAATAAAAATAAAAGGTATTAATTTTCTTCGATCTCTTACCAGTATTTACCTTTTTACTAATATTTTATTTTAAACAATTTTTAACACTAAATTTATCGAATTTTATACTTAAAAAAAATGATGGATTTAATTTTAAAAGTGGTTAAAAATAAACAAATTTAGTAAAGAAGAATAAACATTCGGCAAAAACACCAAGAAACCAGCATTAATAAATTACCATCAGATTGAGTAGAACTGATGAGCTGGAGGGAGACGCTGCGGCCAAGGAAGGCAGTGAGGCCGTCAACAGCAGAGCCGAGGATGTTAACGCCGGTGCCAATGATACCGGAGATGTTGCCGGTGCCAACATCAGTTATGGTGTTGGCATCCAACACATTCTTCCGCATCAACACCACCGTCCCTTTTATCTTCTGCCCTCTGTTCAGTATCCCCGTCATCCCTGAGAACATCTTTACTAGCCAACTACTATATTTTTATTTGGCAAATTAATTAAAGATTATTATTGAAGTGATATTGGAGAGAGATATCTCAAGAAGAAGATCATGAAGTTGCGGTGAGTGAGGAAAGGAAGCACGGTAGCGCATGGTATTTGTATATCACTGGGAAGCAATTGAATGATTGCATGGAGTGCTAGGTGTCAAAGTCAAACACACTCCATGCAAAAGATGACGAAAGGGATCCAATAGGCACATGAAGATTAATCAATAGAGCTGTTCCTATAAGAGCAGCTGTCATACTGCATGCAAGAAAATGCGGCTATTTAATAAAAAAATAATTTGCGGGGGTTTCATGTTGTACTTCATTACATGTTTTATACTCTTTTCAATTCACTTTATCGGATATATTAATTTTTCAACCTACCTATAAAATAAATCAGAGAGAATATATTAATACTATGAGTATTGATGTTAATGCGTAAAAATATCTCACGAAACAAAATAAGAAAAAACTTACTCTAAAACTCTAAAAGTTCTTAGGAATATCTCGTTATTTAATATTTGTCGCTACCTTTCAACTCGTGTTGTGCATGCACGAGGGAATAATATTATTTATTTACTTGCTAAAGTAGCATTACAAGGAGTTAACTTGGTAATTTGTGGCAGTTTTACCAACTACTTTTTACCTTACCGGCGGTTACTCAAACCATCGCAATCGCTGCTGCCATTAGGTAAATAACGGCAGTTTGATTGTAATCGCCGCAACTTGCATGTATAAAACAGTGGTTCACTTTTAGTAATACGGATAATTTTGATAATTTGCATGGTTTTAGCTGCCACTTTTTACCTTAAAGGAGAATTTTTGAATTGGCGCAATCGTTGTCGCTGTTTGGTAAATAACAATTGTTTGCTTATAGTTTACGAAATGTGTTTATCTACGGTAAAGTTTGTTTTTAACGAAGAAAACATGACGATAGTCTATAAATGATATCTATTAATCTAAGAAGTCATTTTTAGTTTAAAAAAAAGGTTATAGGCTATGGAAATTGCACTTTATCATAATCAATTTTAAACGAAAATCTAAGGCCACACCTATGAAAAATGCACACTAATGAAAAACTTTAGATAAGGCAATAGCCATTGAAATAAGGTCATTAATCCAGGAAGTCATTTTTATTGAAAAGGAGAATGTCATAGGCTAAGAAAATTGCATTTTAGCCAAAGTCATTTTTGGGTGAATATTCACAGCTTAAGCCTATGAAAAATGTGTATTAATGATAAGGTTTGTTTTTAATGAAGAAGATAAGACTATAGACTATGAAAGATGACCATTGATAGAGAGATTTTATCCACATCTTTATAATCCATAATTGAACATTGCATACCAAAATTGTGTGATTTTGATGGTTAATTAATAAGGTTCGCATAATTCCCCTTTTATAAGCACAATTGAGAAATCTGTAATTTGAGCACCATTTTGAATGATTTTTTCATTGTCTCGAGTAATCTATGCTTTTAACATCTTGTGTTTGAGTTGTTAGAATCACAGGTAATCAAGTGTTGGTGTAAGAAAGGGAGCAAAAGGAGCAAAGAATACAAGAAAAGAGCCAATTGTGAGTTAGTAGAGCATCTCGCGCAAGACTTAAGGAGTTTCAAGTGTCTCACGTAAGTTAAATCAAACAGAGAGTAAGGATTGGTACTGTGGAGGGCGTCTCGCACGAGACACATATACGTTTCGCGCGAGACGTGACAAACAGGAAGTCAAAAATTATATTCTTGAAGCGGGTCTGACGCGAGACACAATGCAACTCATGCGAGACACGATCGCAGGGACTAGAAACCCTAATTTCAATCCCAGGGAGCTATAAATAGACATAAGGTGACCCCAATTGGCGATTATTCTCTAATTCCGAAAACAACATCTTTAAGACTAGGTTTTCTACATTATTTTCTCTCATTTCACAGTAACAATAGGTTGATGTTAGTGCTATTAATCTAGTCTCTTTAATTTAAAGATCATTGAAGCTTTCGTCACCACTTTTGGATTCTCAAATGACTCTATTCGTTTCTCGCAGTCAAATTAATTAAGTTATTTATCATAAGCTTTTATCCTCCACCCATGGAGGAGTAGTTTTCCTAATATCTTGCATCCGGTAATTCTATATTAGGATCAATTAGAGGTTTAGTGCTTAAGGTTTATTCATGCGTGTTCCTTTCCTAATTTGCGATTTAGCAATTGCATGTTGTGGTTAGGATTGATTCTAGGTTAATTGACTTTGACGATTGTAGGGTTTATTGGCTTAGGATTTTAGAACTTTAGGGGAACTAATTAGATTTAATTAGATTGTGCAAGTCAATTGCGTGTTAGTTAGAAATTTCAACTAACAAACAAGACCCCTTATGAATAATGAATATAGGAACCAATGATAATTGATCTTTAGTCTAGAAAAATCGTATTCGTGATATTATCTTAGTTATTGTTATTCATCTTTGCTTAATTCTCATAAAAAAAACCCCATTAAATTGTGTTTGGATTTGGTTTATAAATTGCTTCTTAGTGAGATGACTCGAGTTAACCCTATATTGCATTTTCAATTGGGTTGATTTGGTTTTTAAATTTATTCGACAAAGATATAGAACCATTAATCCAAGAAGCCATTTTTAAAAGAAAAGAGAAGGTCAAAGGCTACGAAAATTGCACTTCATTGAAAATAATTTTTCAGGGAAAATCCAAGGTTATAACCTTCGAAAAAGACCTTTTAATGATAAAGTTTATTTTTAACGAAAAAGACATGATTATAACCTATGAAAATTGGCTATTAATCTAAGAAGTCATTTTTTTGTGAAAAAAAAGAAGGTCGTAGTCTACAGAAATTACACTTTATTGAAAATCATTTTCAAACAAAAATACAAGGCTATAGCCTCTGAAAAATGTATTTTAACAAAACTTTGTTTTCAACGAATAAGATAAGGAAATAACCAATGAAAGATAGTAATTGATCCAAGAAGTCATTTTTAATAATAAAAAAAGAAGGTCATACGCTAAGGAAATTGCACTTTACTGAAAATCATTTTTGAGTGAAAATTTAAGGCTATAACCTACGAAAAATGCATACTAATGAAAAACTGTCATTAATGAATAAGATAAGGCAATAGCTAAATAAGGTCATTAATCCAAGAAGTCATTTTAAATGAAAAAGAGAAAGTCATAGACTAAGGAAATTGCATTTTACCAAAAATCATTTTTGAGTAAAAATCTAAGGCTATAGCTGTATTAACGATAAGGTTTATTTTTAATGAAGAAGACAAGGCTATAGACTATGAAAGGTGACCATTAATCCAAGAAGCCATTTTTAAAGAAAAAGAGAAGGCCAAAGGCTACGGAAATTACACTTCATTGAAAATCATTTTTCAGGCAAGGCCTTAGAAAAATGTCTTTTAACGATAAAGTTTATTTTTAACGAAAAAGACATGGTTATAGCCTATGAAATTTGGCCATTAATATAACAAGTCATCTTTAGTGAAAAAAAAGAAGGTCGTAGTATACGAAAATTGCACTTTACTGAAAATCATTTTTAAACAAAAGTACAAGGTTATAACCTCCAAACAATGCATATTTACGAAAAATGCATATTTCAATGAATAAGATAAGGAAATGGACAATGAAAGATGGTCATTGATCCAAGAAGTCATTTTAATGAATAAGAGAAGGTCATATGCTAAGAAAATTGCATTTTACCAAAAATCATTTTTGAATGAAAATTCAAGATTAGCTTACAAAAAATGCCTATTTACCATAAAATTTGGTTTTAAGCCTATGAATGATGACCATTAATATAAGAAGTCATTTTTAAGAAAAATAAAATAGAAGGTAATAGGCTATGGAAATTGTACTTTATAAAAAATCAATTTTAAATAAAAAATTCAAGGCTATGGCTTACGAAAAATGCATACTAAAGAAAAACTTTGTTATTAATGAATAAGATAAGGCAATAGCCATTGAAATAAGGCCATTAATCAAAGAATTCATTTTTAATGAAAAAGAGAACATCATAGGCTAAGGAAATTGCACTTTACTGAAAGTCATTTTTTAGAGAAAATTCAAGGCGCCTATGAAAATTGCATATTAACGATAATGTTTGTTTTTAATGAAGAAGACAAGGCTATGGCCTATGAAAGATGACCATTAATTCAAGAAGTCGTTTTTAAAGAAAAAGAGAAGGTCAAAGGTTATGAAAATTGCACTTTACCAAAAATCATTTTTCAAATATAATCTAAGGCTATAGTCTTCGAAAAATGCCTATTAACGATAAAGTTTATTTTTAATGAAAAGGACATGACAATAGCCTATGAAATTTGGCTATTGATCTAAAAAGTCATTTTTAGTGAAAAAGGAGAAGGCCATTGTCTATGGAAATTGCCTTTACCGAAAATCATTTTTGAATAAAAATACAAGGCTATAGCCTTTGAAAAATGCATATTTATGAAAAACTTTGTTTTTAATGAATAAGATAAGGAAATAACCAATGAAAGATGTCATTAATTCAAGAAGTCATTTTTAATAGAAAATAGAAGGTCATACGCTAAGGAAACTACACTTTACAGAAAAAATCACTTTGAGTTAGAAATTAAGGCTATAGCCAACGAAATATGCCTATTTACGATGAAGTTTTTTTTTAAAGAAGAAAACATGGTTATAGCCTATGAATGATGCTCATTAATTTAAGAAGTCATTTTCAGTAAAAAAAAAAAAATAGAAGGTTATGGGCTACAGAAATTGCACTTTAACGAAAATAATTTTTAAATGCATCCTAATGAAAAATTTTGTTATAAATGAATAAGATAAGGCAAAAGGTGTCGAAAAAAGGTCATTAATCGAAGAAGTCATTTTTAATGAAAAAGAGAGCATCATAGGCTAAGGAAATTATACTTTACCGGAAATTACACTTTACAAAGATGAATAACAATAACTAAGATAATTTAAGAAGTTGTTTCTCATGAAAAATAGAAGGGCATAGGCTATGAAAATTGCAATTTATCAAAAATCATTTTTGAGTTAAAATCTAAAGCTATAATGCATATTAACGATAAAGTTTATTTTTACTGAAGAGAACAAAGCTATAGCCTATAAAAAATTGTTATTATTCTAATAAGTCATTTTTAGTGAAAAAGAGAAGGTCTTAGGCTACAAAAATTGTAATTTATCGAAATTCATATTTGAGTGAAAATCCAAGGCGAAAAATGTATATTAAAGATATACATTGTTTTTTACAAAAAAAAAAATACATGGTCATAGGCTACGAAATTTCCAATTTTTTGAAAACCATTTTTGATTGAAAATCTAAGGTTATAGCCTACAAAAAATGTATATTAACGATAATTTTTTTCACAAAAAAGATAAGGCGATAGCCTATGAAAAGATGACCATTAATTTAAGAAGTCATTTCTAGTGAAAAATAGTAGGTCAAAGGCTATGTAAATTGCAATTTTTCGAAAATCATTTTTGAGTGAAAATCCAATGCTATATAGCCTACGAAAAATGTATATTAATGATAAACTTTAATTTTCACAAAAAGACATGATTATAACTTATGAAAGATGACAAGTCATTTTTAGTGAAAAATAGAAGGTCAAAAGCTACGAAAATTGCAAATTACCAAAAAATTATTTTAAAGTTAAAAGGCAAGTCTATAGCCTACGAAAAATGCATATTAATGATAAAGTTTGCTTTTCACAGAAAGGACATGGCTATATCCTATGAAAGATCATAATTAATCTAAGAAGTTGTTTCTACAAAAATTTCAATTTATCAAAAATCATTTTTGAGTGAAAATCTAAATCTATAATGCATATTAACGATAAAGTTTATTTTTACTGAAGAGGACAAGGATATAGCCTATAAAAAATGATTATTATTCGAAGAAGTCGTTTTTAGTGAAAAAAAGAAGGTCATGAGCTACGAAAATTGCAATTTGTCAAAAATCATTTTTGGATTAGCTATAGCCTACCAAAAATGTATATTAATGATATACTTTGTTTTTCACGAAAGAGACATGACTATATCCTATGAAAGATAACGGTTAATCTAAGAAGTCATTTCTAGTGATAAATAGTAGGACAAAGGCTATAGAAATTACAATTTAACAAAAATCATTTTTGAGTGAAAATCCAAAACTATAGCTAATGAAAAATGTATATTAATGATAAACTTTAATTTTCACCAAAGAAGACATGGCTATAGCCTATGAAAGATGACAATTAATCTAAAAAGTCACTTCTCATGAAAAAATAGAAGGGCATAGGCTATCAAAGTTGCAATTTATTGAAAATAATTTTTGAGTTAAAATCCAAGGCTATAGCGTACGAAAAATTCATATTAATGATAAAGTTTATTTTTAACGAAGAAGACAAGACTATAGCCTATGAAAAATGGTCATTAATCAAAGAAGTTTTTAGTGGATAATAAAGGTCATAGGCTACGAAAATTAAAATTTACTGAAATTCATTATTGAGTGAAAATCTATGGCTATAGCCTATGACAATATATATTAATGATAAACTTTGTTTTTTCACGAAAAAGACATGATCATTAATCTAAGAAGTTGTTTTTAGTGGATAATAGAAGGTCGTAGGCTATAGAAATTGCAATTTAATTAACAAAATTCATTATTGAGTGAAAATCCAAAGTTATAATCTAAGAAAAATGTATTTTGACGATAAACTTTGTTTTTCACAAAAAATACATGGCTATAACCTATGAAAGATGAGCATTAATCTAAGAAGTCAATTTCAGTGGAAAAATAGAACGTCACAGGCTATAACTTACCAAAGATGCATATAACAGATAAACTTTATTTTTTGCGAAAATGACATGGCTATAGCCTATGAAAGATGACCCTTAATCTAAGAAGTCATTTTTAATAAAAAAAAATATGTAGAAGATAGTAGGCTATAGAAATTGCATTTTACTGAAAATCATTTTTGTTTCAAAATTCAATGCTAATGCATATTAACGATAAAGTTTATTTTTATCAAAGAAGACAAGGTTGTATCCTATGAAAGATGACCATTAATTTAAGAAGTTATTTTTAGTGAAAAATAGAAGGTCATAGACTACGAAAATTGCATTTTACTGAAAATCATTTTTGAGTGAAAATCCAATACTATAATGCATATTGACGATGAAGTTTATTTTTACTGAAGAAGACAAAGCGAATGCCTATAAAAAATGGTCATTTATCTAAGAAGTTATTTTTAGTTAAAAAGAGAATGTCATAGAATATGAAAATTGCATTTTACCAAAAAAAAACATTTTTGAGTGAAAATCCAAGGCTATAAAAAATGTACATTAATGATAAACTTTGTTTTTAATGAATAAGACATGGCTATAACCTATGAAAGATGACCATAAATTTAAGAAGTCATTATTAGTGAAAAATAGATGGTCAAAGACTATGGAAATTGCAATTTATCGAAAATCATTTTTCAGTGAAAATCCAAGGTTATAGCCTGCGAAAAATGCATATTAAGCATAAACTTTGTTTTTCACAAAAAAAGACATGGCTATAACTTATGAAAGATGACCATTAATCTATGAAGTCATTATTAATGAAAAATAGAAGGTAAATGGCTATGGAAATTGCAATTTATCGAAAATCATTTTTTAGTGAAAATCCAATGCTATATAGCCTGCAAAAAATGCATATTAACCATAAACTTTGTTTTTCACAAAAAAAGACATGACTATAACCTATGAAAGATGACCACTAATCTATGAAATCATTTTTAGTGAAAAATAGAAGGTCAAAGGCTATAGATATAACAATTTATCGAAAATCTTTTTTGAGTGACAATTTAAGGCTATAGCCTATGAAAAAATGCATATTACTAGTGAACTCTATTTTTCGCAAAAAAGACTAGTTATAGCCTATGAAAGATAACCATTAATCTAAGAAGTCGTTATTAGTGAAAAATAGAAGGTCATAGGTTACGAAAATTGCATTTTACTAAAAATCATTTTTGAGTGAAAAATCCAATTCTATAATACATATTAATGATAAAGTTTATTTTTACCGAAGAAGACAAGACTATGACCTATAAAAATGGCCATTAACTTAAGAAGTTGTTTTTAATGAAAAGAGAAGGTCATAGGCTACGGAAATTATAATTTACTGAAAATCATTTTTGAGTGAAATTCCAAGGCAAGCCTACAAAAAATGTATATTAACAGTAAACTTTGTTTTTAACGAAAAAGACATGGCTATAACCTATGAAGGATGACCATTAATCTAAAAAGTAATTTTTTGTGAAAAATAGATGGTCAAAGGCTATGGAAATTGCTATTTACCGAAAATTACTTTTGAGTGAAAATCTAAGGCTATAGCTTTCGACAATTGTATATTAACCATAAACTTTGATTTTTCACGAAAAAGACCTAACTATAGCCTATGAAAGACGACCATTAATCGATGAAGTCATTTTTAGTGAAAAATAGAAGGTCAAAGGCTACAGATATTGCAATTTACCAAAAATCATTTTTGAGTGAAAATCGAAAACAATAGCCTACGAAAAATGCATATTAATGATAAAGTTTATTTTAACAAAGAAGACAAGGTTATAGCCTATGAAAATGACCATTAATATAAGAAGTTGTTTTTAGTGAATAATTGAAGGTCATAGTCTAAGGAAATTACAATTTACCAAAAATCATTATTGAGTGAAAATTCAAGATTATAGCCTACGAAAAATATTTATTAACAATAAACTTTGTTTTGCACCAAAAAGACATGCTTACAACCTATGAAAGATGAACATTAATTTAAAAAGTCATTTTTAGTGAATAATAGAAGGTCGAAGGCTGCAAAAATTACAACTTACCGAAAATCATTTTTTGAGTGAAAATCCAAGGTTATAGCCTACTTAATATGCATATTATTGATAAACTTTGTTTTTTGCAAAAAAAGAAAAGGCTATAGCCTACGAAAGACAATCATTAATCTATGACATCATTTTTAGTGAAAAACAGAAGCCCACAGGCTACAGAAATTGCATTTTACCGGAAATTGTTTTTGAGTAAAATCCAATGCTATATTGCATATTAATGATAAATTTTATTTTTACCGAAAAAGACAAAAAAAAATGGTCATTAATCTAAGATTTCCTTTTTAGTGAAAAAGAGAAGGTCATAGGCTACGAAAATTGCAATTTACCGAAAATCATTTTTGAGTGAAAATCCAAGGCTATAGCATACGAAAAATGCATATTAACGGTAAAAAAAATTTCGCCAAAAAGGCATTGAACCTATAAAAATGATCATTTCTCTAAGTGGTCATTTTTAGTGAAAAATAGAATGTCAAAGGCTACGTATATTGCAATTTACCGAAAGACGTTTTTGAGTGAAAATCTAAGGCTAAGAAAAATGCATATTAATGATAAAGTGTATTTTTAACGAAGAAGGCAAAGTTATACCCTATGAAAAATGTTCATTAATCTAAAAAGTTGATTTTGGTGAACAATAGAAGGTAGGCTACAAAATTTTCAATTTTCTGAAAATCATTTTTAAGTTAAAAATCTAAGGCCTACGAATAATGCATATCAACGATAAACTTTGTTTTTCATGAAAAATACATTGTTGTAGCCTATGAAAAATGACAATTAATCTTTGAAGTCTTTTTTAGTAAAAAATAAATGGTCAAAGGCTACAAATATTGCAATTTACCAAAAATCATTTTTGAGAGAAAATTCAAGGCAATAGCCTACGAAAAACGCATGTAAATGATAAAGTTTTTTCTTTTAACGAAGAAGACAAGGTTATAGTTTATGAAATGGCCATTAATATAAGAAGTTTTTTTTGTGTGTGAATAATAGATGGTCATACGCTACAAAAATTGTAATTTACCAAAAATCATTTTTGAGTGAAAATCAAATGCTATAATGCATTTTAATGATAAAGTTTATTTTACCGAAAAAGACAAGGCTATAACCTGTATAAAATGGTCATTAATCCAATAAGCCTTTTTTTAGTGAATAATAGAAGCTTATAGGCTACAAAAATTGCAATTTACTAAAAAATCATCTTTGAGTGACAATGTAAGGCTAGCCTACGAAAAATGCATCTTAATGATAAACTTGATTTTTGACGAAAAATACATTGTTATAGCCTATGAAAGATGACTATTAATATAAGAAATCATTTTTAGTAAAAAAAAAAAGGTTATATGCTACAAAAATTGTACATTATAAAAAATCAATTTTGAACGGAAATCAAAGATTATGGCCTACAAAAAATGCATACAAACAAAAACATTTGTTATTAATGAATAAGATAAGGCAACAACCATCAAAATAAGGTCATTAATCCAAGAAGTCATTTTCAATGAAAAAGAGAACGTTATAGGCTAAGGAAATTGCACTTTACCAAGAATGCATATTAATGATAACGTTTGTTTTTAATGAAGAAGACCGGGTTATAGCCTATGAAAGATGACTATTAATCTTAGAAGTGATTTTTAAAGAAAAATAGAAGGCCAAAGGCTACGGAAATAAAATTCAAGGCTATAGCTTTTGAAAAATGCTTATTGACGATAAAATTTATTTTTAACGGAAAAAACATGGCTACAGCCTATGAAATTTGGCCATAAGTCAAATAAGTCATTTTTAGTGAAAAAAAGAAGGTCGTAGTCTATGGAAATTGGATTTTTTCGAAAATCATTTTTAAACGAAAATAAAAGGTTATAGTCTCCGAAAAATGCATACTACTGAAAATCTTTGTTTTCAACGAATAAGGTAAGGAAATATCCAATGAAAGACAGTCATTAATCTAAGAAGTCATTTTTAATGGAAAAGAAAAGTTCATATGTTAAGGAAATTGCATTTTACCGAAAATCATTTTTGAGTGGAAATTCAAGGTTATAGCCTAGGAAAAATGCCAATTTACGATAAAGTTTATTTTTAACGAAGAAAACTTGGCTATAGCCTATGAATAATAATCATTAATCTAAAAAGTCATTTTTAGTATAAAAAAAAAGAAGAAGGTTATAGACTAAGAAAATTGCACTTAATCGAAAATCAATTTTAAACCTAAATTCAAGGTTGTGGCCTACGAAAAATGCATACTAACGAGAAACTTTGTTATTAATGAATAAGATAAGGCAATAGCTATTGAAATAAGGTCCTTAATCCAACAATTTATTTTTAATTAAACAGAGAACGACATAGGCTAAGAAAATTGCACTTTATCGAAAAAAATTTGAGTCAAAATCCAAGGCTATAGCCCACGAAAAATGTATATTAACGACAATGATTGCTTTTAATGAAGAAGATAGGTTATAGTTTATGAAAGATGATCATTAATCCAAGAAGTCAATTTTAAAGAAAAAGAGAAGGTCAAAGGCTACAAAAATTGAACTTTAACAAAAAACAATTTTTAGGAAAAATCTAAGCCTATAGCCTTCGAAAAATGCCTGTTAATGACAAATTTTGTTTTCAACGAAAAAGACATGACTATAGCATATGAAATTTGGCCATTGATCTAAGAAGTCATTTTTGGTGAAAAGGAGAAGGTCATAGTCTATGGAAATTGCACTTTATCGAAAATCATTTTTAAATGAAAATACAAGGTTATAACCTCTGAAAAATGCATATTAACGATAAACTTTGTTTTCAATGAGCAAGATAAGGAAATAGCCAATGAAAGATGGTCATTGATCCAATAAGTCATTTTTAATGGAAAAGAGAAGGCCATACACTGAGGTTACCAAAAATCATTTTGAAGTGAAAATTCAAGACTATAGCCTACTAAAAATGCTTATTTTCAATAAAGTTTATTTTTAACGAAGAAAACATGGCTATAGCACATGAATGATGATCATGAATCTAATAAGTCATGTTTACTAAAAAAAATTAAGGTTATAGGCTACAGAAATTGCACTTTATCGAAAATCAACTTTAAACATAAATCCATGGCTATGGCCTAGAAAAAATGCACACTAACAAAAAGCTTTGTTATTAATGAATAAGATAAGGCAATAGCCGTTGAAATACGGTTATTAAGCCAAGAAGTCATTTTTAATGAAAAAGATAACGTCATAGACTAAGGAAAATGCACTTTACCAAAAATCAATCTTTAGTGAAAATCCAGGGCTACGAAAAATGCATATTAACGATAAGGTTTATTTTTAATGAAGAAGACAAAACTATAGCCTATGAAAGATGACCATAAATTCTAGAAGTCATTTTTTAAAGAAAAAGAGAAGGCCAAAGGTTACAGAAATTGCATTTTACCAAAAATTATTTTTCAGGAAAAATTCAAGCCTATAGCCTTAGAAAAATGCCTATTAATGATAAAGTTTGTTTTCAACGAAAAAGACATGGCTATAGCCTATGAAATTTGACCATTAATCTAAGAAGTCATTTTTAATGAAAAGAGTGGGTTGTAGTCTATGGAAATTGCATTTTACTGAAAATCATTTTTAAACCAAAATTCAAGGTTATAGCCTTCGAAAAATGCATATTAACAAAAATTTTATTTTTAACGAAAATGACATGACTATAGCCTATGCAATTTGGCCATTAATCTAAGAAGTTGTTTTAGTGAAACAGAGAATGTCGTAGTCTATAGAAATTTGTATTTTACCAAAAATCATTTTTAAACGAAAATACAATGTGGCTATAGCCTCCAAAAAAATGCATATTAACGGAAAGTTTTGTTTTCAACGAATAAGATAAGGAAATAGCCAATGAAAGATGATCATTGATCCAAGAAGTCGTTTTTAATGGAAGAGAGAAGGTCAAAAGCTAAGGAAATTGCATTTTACCGAAAATTATTTTTGAATGAAAATTCAAGGTAGCCTACAAAAAATGCATACTAATGATGAGTTTTGTTTTTAATGAAGAAAACAATGCCATAACCTATGAAAGATGATCATTAATCTAAGAAGTCATTTTTAAAGAAAAAGAGAAGGTCAAAAGCTACGAAAATTGGATTTTACCGAAAATCATATTTCAAGGAAAATCCTAGTTTATAGCTTTTGAAAAAAGCTTATTAACGATAAAGTTTGTTTTTAACGAAAAAGACACGATTATAGTCTATGAAATTTAGTCATTAATCTAAAAAATCATTTTTAGAAGAAAAAAAAAGGATATGGTCATAGTTTACAGAAATTGCACTTTACCAAAAATAATTTTTAAACGAAAATTCAAGGCTATAGCCTTCGAAAAATGCATATTATCGAAAAATTTGTTTTCAATGAATAAGATAAGGAAATAGCCGATGAAAGATGATCATTGATCCAAGAAGTCAGAAAAGAGAAGGTCATACGTTAAAGAAATTGAACTTTACTAAAAACCATTTTTATAAATGTTATAACCTACCAAAAATGTCTATTTACAATAAAATTTGTTTTCAACGAAGAAATGACTATAGCCTATGAATGATATTGGTCATTAATCTAAGAAGTCATTTTTAATAAAAAAAGAATTACATTTTTTAAAAAACCAATTTTAAATGAAAATATAACTAAGTGACTGCTACAATTTACATGGATCAAGCGGCAATTTGTTTTTTTAGTAAAAAGACAGGTTACACCCCTACAATTTTTGTATTATAGATGGGAAAAACGTAGAGTAATTACGGCGGTTTCAAACCGCCACAATTTGATTTGTCCATATTAAAAGAATGTTATGTCCATCAATTATATAAATTTTTATTTATCAAAATCCTTGAGTTTTGCATTTGCGAGTATTCGTATCATTTTCTGGCAAACCTCTCTTGTTGAAGACTTTGTTTAAGTTTTCTTCCTTACGTTCTTGGGTTGAGCAGTGTAAATTCTTCTCTCTCTAGTGGAATGACAATAGGTTGGAGAGATTCACTTCAACTCTCGAGCTTAGCTAAGGTGATCTCATTTATCCATATTTATTCATACTTTGTATGACAAAAACTTGCTTCTTATATTAACAAGAATGTAAAGGAAGGGGCGCGTCGAAGCCGATTGCTATGTTAAGGGGTGGACCCCAGATTTTCCACTTAATGTTTGCACATGATGTCTTGATATTCTGTAAGGCGAGTAACACTCAAGTGTATGGTTCTCCATACATTGGATGATTTTTATTCTGTAAGTGATCTTCGATAAATCTAAGGCTTTATATTCCAATAATGTGACCAGACAACGTAGATATATCTTCACATGTCCTCCTCTGTTCATTTTAGTTACCACCGATCTTGATTGATATTTGAGCGTTTCCACTTCCATGAACGGATCAAAAGGGATATTCCAAGAGAAAATTCAAGGGAGAATTGGCATCTTGGAAAAGGAAGCTTCTAAATAGAGCTAGTAGGGTTTGTTTAGCCAAATCGGTGATTTCTTCCATTTATTCTTACCAAATGCAAGTGACGCCCTTCCCTTGACCGTGTAGTTATAAACAGTTTATTAGAGTGGGAGGGGTGACATTTAGGGTTCATTCTAAATATAGAAATACTTCTAAAATCATTATATTTACAAATGACTTACTTTTAAATTACGATAATAAATGAGTGAAATGCCCACACGATAACCCCTATTGAGTGTTTGAGAATTATAAATTATTATATAATATTGATATTAAATGGACTTGAATACTTGATTCTTATAATAACTATTTAAAAAACAATACGTAAAAGTATATACGAATTAATTGATAATAATAACATATTAAATTAAATTTACATATAAAATTAAAAAAAATAGAAGAAATTCTGTTTTTCGGTGTCTAATTTTTCTTCCTTCTTTATAATTATTCACGTAATTATTTAACTTACTTTACAGTTAATTATTTTTTGTTTCTAAAAAAATTCACACTCCCTTAAAATTCAGCTAATTAGACTTTCATGTTAATTTATACTAATAAATTGGTTGACACATTTCAATTGCTTTTTGGTCATAATTTTTGTTCCAAATTTATCCCAAGTATTCGTTGTTAATATACAGTTTTTTAATTCTCCAATTTTGTAAAAAAAATAGTTATTTAATAAAGTTAATGAGATTTTCTTTAAGAAAAAGGAAAGAACGTAGAACCCAAAAACGGACCAGTGGGAGCACCAAGCCAAGAGGAAGAGGAATCTTAAAGGCCACCTAACCCTTCATGGTTCATTCCAAAATTTAAATTGCTTTATAATACTCTCAGCTTTCAACCACCGATCTGCTTCCTTTCATTATTCCATTATTCTCTTTTTCTCGTCCTCCATTGGCGAAAATGTCGTACACATCTCGTTTACTCAATCACTCTCGCAAGGTTTTTAATACTTTTTCGCGCTTTTTTCAATTGCAGAATTGTGTTGCGGCTCGTGCTCTATGATTCAATTTTCCAGCTTAATTTTATTAATTAGATTTGTCTTTCCCTGCAATTGGTGTTAATTTTCGTTTGGGAATTCATTTGGTTGAACACGTTGGTGATTGTTAATAATTGCATCTAGCTACTGATTTTGGAGATTGGTGCTGTGTTTTAGCTTTATCATAAGGTTACTGAATGCTGCTTCTGGAGATTTGAAGTGAGGGATTTTGTTTTTTTCTCTGCAGTTGAGGAATGCTCCAATCTTACTGCATCATGAGCGTGCTCTTTTGGTTCGTTGCTTTTCTAGTGATTCTCAATGCTCTATCAGTAGAGATCGCGGTACTTAGTTTATTTTATTTGTATTATATATATGAGAATTTTCTTCTTCTTTTTTTTTCATTCTACTGTTTAGCCATCAACTCGAGCTCAGTTTACAGCAAAATTTGTTTCTGTTTGTTCAATGTAGCCTCCTTGGGTATCTAGGTACAGTAATTTCTTACTGTTCATAGGCTTGGGCTGAAAAACACTGGCCGGTAG
Organism: Nissolia schottii; assembly: GCA_003254905.1. Classification (NCBI taxonomy): domain Eukaryota; kingdom Viridiplantae; phylum Streptophyta; class Magnoliopsida; order Fabales; family Fabaceae; genus Nissolia; species Nissolia schottii. The sequence continues at coordinate 815,460 of QANU01095819.1, read as the reverse complement.
GGCTGTTGCAAGTTTTACCCCGCTGGTCTGGTGTCTTTAGTTTTATGTTTTAATGTTTTTCTCTATGCAGTTTAAAGTTGACGAAGGATTTACTCTGTTGGAGCAACATGATCCTCGTTGGGTTTTTCCTTTCTTTGTTTTAAAGAAAAATCTGGTGCAGTCTGACTAGGGTATTCATGTAAAATTCATATTCTTCTTTTCTGTAGAAGTCTTAAAATATGGAGCAAGTGGCAACGGGAAAGAACGCTCTCAATTGCAGAAACATTCATTTGGTATACAGAAGAGAAACATCTCCATGACCATGGCTACTGCAAAAATGGGTTCCCTTTGTGGGTTCAACACTCAGATTTCGCAGTATGTTATTTATTTATTCTTTTTTGTTATTTTTTCCTCTGTATTTGGCTTGCCTCAGGAGGGCACCGCCAGTAACTTGTTTCCCTTCTATCCACCCGGACGCCCAACAGAAGCTTGCAGGTACAGTCAAGGAGATGTTATGCATCAGCTTCAGGTACAGTTCATGGTTCTTTGAATCTCTTAATTTTCTCATCTCATTTTTTTAAATATTTAATTCAGGTATCTCGTAAGGTTCTTTGTGATGCTTCCTGGTTGTTGATTATCTGATATATCATGATCTTGTTTTGTATGAATACTGATACTAGTTGAAGAAAGTCATTGGATATTCATTATCATAGAACATATCTGGCATGCTCGTTGTATTCTTTGGTTTTTCTATGTTCAGTTGAATGTTTTGCACTTTGGAGAATCATCCATAAACCAATATTTTGCAATGTAAGCATTGCTTTTCTTCTAAACAGTGTTTTGAATGCGCAATTTAAGTTAACAGTGCCACAGCTCTGTGACTTCCACCGTTCATCGAGTTGAATCTGGAAACTCAAACTTGTATGATAATACTCTTAGGTTGTGATTGACTACTGCATCTTTGACCTACTAATTTATGTTTGTTGATGATGCTAATCTTTTGAGGTTCAAATTGATGATCTACTTGTTTCGAGATTATGAGTAGCAAACCTAACGATTTCATCACCAATATGGTTAATCCTTTTCAGATCTTCCTCCACACCAGGAAATTGGAATGCCTTCTCTCTCACCTACGATGACAGAGGTTTGTACATTTTTTTATCTTATTATGAGGTTGATATTTAGTGGATCATACTTTCTGACAACTGATAACCGATGATATGAAGGGTAATATTGCAAGATGGTTGAAGAAAGAAGGTGATAAAATTTCTCCTGGTGAAGTGCTCTGTGAAGTTGAAACTGTATGGTTCATATACCATTGAGATATTTGACTTGGTGTTTAAATATCCTAAATAATATTCATGTGAGTTTTGACATTTTTATTGTATATGAAATAATGAAGGATAAAGCAACAGTTGAAATGGAATGCATGGAAGAAGGTTATCTTGCCAAGATAATCCGCAGGGATGGGGCAAAAGAAATTAAAGTTGGTGAGGTATTGATATCTTCTAGCTGCAAGGCTGCAAGCCGTTTCAATCTTTTATCCTCCAACCATCTCTATGGAGAAGGATTTCCGTGTGTTGTTCCACAAAGATCAAATGCACAAGGAAAATTGATTTCTGCTTTGTACCACAAACTTTATCATCAAAAGACATAATTGTTTGTAACATAAGAATTTCTTTCATAGGTGATCGCCGTAACTGTTGAAGACGAGGATGATATATCCAAGTTTAAAGATTACCAACCTCAGGCATCAGATCCTGATGCTGCCACTGCCAAACAATCATCTGCCTCTCCTCCACCCAAGAAAGAGGTGGTTGAGGAGCCTACCCGAGAACCTGAGCCCAAGGTTTCCAAACCCAGTGTATCAACTTCATCTGGAGATCATATATTAGCTAGTCCTCTAGCTAGAAAATTGGCTGAAGAGAAAGATGTCAGTTACCAAAGTACCATAGATGGAAGGGT